>JAQGBZ010000313.1:0-75996 GCA_034687125.1 Neelides folsomi | reverse complement strand
TAAGATATAAAAATTTCAGAATGGTAAATTCACAATATCGATGATTTTTTAATCAGTGATTTATTTATCCTATACTTTCACATGTTAAAATTTTTTTAAATTTTGAAAATGACGCTGCGGGAATTTGAATGTTTTTGAGATGTCATTCTACTCGTCTTATAAAGCTAAATAAGATAAAAAAATCTCAGAATAATAAATTCACAAATTCGATGATTTTTTAATCAGTGATTTATTTATCCTATACTTCCACATGTTAAAGTTTTTCGAAATTTTGAAAATGACGCTGCGGAAAATTGAATGTTTTTAAAATGTCATTCTACTCGTCTTATAAAGCTAAATATGATATAAAAATCTCAGAATGGTAAATTGACAAATTCGATGATTTTTTAATCAGTGATTTTTATATCCTATACTTTAACATGTTAAAGTTTTTTTAAATTTTGAAAATGACGCTGCGGAAATTTGAATGTTTTTGAGATGTCATTCTACTTGTCTTATAAAGCCAAATAAGATATAAAAATCTCAAAATAGTAAATTCACAAATTCGATGATTTTTTAATCAGTGATTTATTTATCCTATACTTCCACATGTTAAAGTTTTTCGAAATTTTGAAAATGACGCTGCGGAAAATTGAATGTTTTTGAGATGTCATTCTACTCGTCTAATAAAGCTAAATATGATATAAAAATCTCAGAATGATAAATTCACAAATTCGATGATTTTTTAATCAGTGATTTTTTTATCCTATACTTCCACATGTTAAAGTTTTTTTAAATTTTGAAAATGACGCTGCGGAAAATTAAATGTTTTTAAGATGTCATTCTACTCGTCTTATAAAGCTAAATAAGATATAAAAATCTCAGAATGGTAAATTCACAAATTCGATGATTCTTTAGTTATTGATATATTTATCCTATACTTCCACATGTTAAATTTTTTTGAAATTTTGAAAATAGCGCTGCGGGAATTTTAGATGATTTTGTAATTATTATATGAAGCCAAATATGACAATTTATTATCCGTATCGTTAATTCATAAATTATCTGATATTTTATTATTTTATTCCATTATATTAAAAATTTAAATTATTTCTTTAAAATTTTATCATGAACTACATGTCACTAACCTTGAGTTTCACTTTTTTTAAATTGCAATTTTTAATTTACGATTTTTATGATATTTTTATAATGTTTTCAATGCACCATATTTGTATATGGGGCAAGTTGTTAGAATGATTTTACTCGTTCCTAAAAGTTGCGACATATAAATTATATGTAATTTTTATAAGTACGCAATACGTTAGTGGGCATTTTAAAACAATTAAGAGACCATAGACTAATTCACGTCTGTGCTCTTACTTCACACTTTTGGGGTACAGTGATACAATTATGTGACTATAGACTAAAAGCTGCCCACGTTTGTGCTCTTACTTCACACGTTTTAGGGGTTCTTGTATTTGCTGTACTACCCAAAGTGCTCTGCTCTTACTTCTGGCTCATCAATTCTCGTTTGTATTTAAATAAAAATATTATCATTGAACTTCACTAGTAATGTTTTCCCTGATCAAAAATTTTCATCAACAGGATTAAAAAATAACGAAATTCCTCTTATTTTTCATTCATTTGCAAGCTGCTATATTTTCTTTTCTGGTATTTATTTTATAGCTATTGTTACTTTTATAATAGAATTGAAATGTTAGTCGAGTTTTATTAATAATAATAATTAATTGGCAAATATTCAGTTAACAGTTAATTAAAATTTGGATTTCATACATATTCTTTATATTAGAAATAAGTACATTCTTTCTCCATTATCATTATCACCCTCTGTTGTATTTAGAGCATAAGTGCTACTGTATATGAAGTGTATACACTTCACTACACGTGTAGTGTAAACTGCTGTCCTGTAAAAGTTAGCTCTTGACTTACTGTATTTTAAATTTATTTAGATCAGCATTTAGATTAACATATCCTTAATCTATCACAATTATAATTAATGTTAATCTAAATGCTGATCTAAATTAATTTAAAAAGCTGGAAGTCAAGCGCAAACTTTTACAAAACAGGACATACAATAATTTAAATAAAATCAATTTTTCAATTAAAAAATATTGTAATGTCACATAAAATATCAAACCAAATTAATATCTCTTCCATAAATTTTCATTTATGATTTAATTGGTGTCATTTTTATCAATAGTATATACGTATTTGAATAAAATTGTAGATATACATATAATTAATATTCGTTGATTTAATTATATTTTCCAATAGCTACTAATATAAAGATAAAATAAAAGTCGGAAAACCTTTTAAATAAATATTTAATAAAAACGCAATTAAACTTGTAATCATTCGAACAATCAAATTGCCTTTACTACCGAATTAAATTAAACAATCTGTAAGCTGTAAAAACTTTCTTACAATACATGATCCATTTTGTTCAAATATTTATAACTATAACAAGCTTAATAAGTACAAGTATACACGAGATGGGTACATTTAAAGGCAAGGAAAGAAGCATAAGAAAATCAAATGTCGAAGTTTATAATGCAATGCATAATGTTATACATACAAATTAAATTATATTGGGTTCATTGTTCATTCATTAATTCATCATTGAAAGAAAATGTAAAAAATAATGAATTAGATATTTGTAGCAATGTATCAAAAATATTTTTATTTATTCTTAAATACTCTCTTTTGAAATAGTGTAATCGGCGATATGATTAAATTATATAAAAATATGTACATATAAATATTAAATAAAATAAAATGTACACAAAGTATATGAAATATTTTATTATTTTATTGTTATATTTAATTTTACCGTTGTTTCCCTTTAAATGGAATCACAACAAAAATATAATTGTGATTAAGAATAATATTTTTAACATTTGGCTCTTCCCATTTGCGACAATTTCATATATTTATATGCTATTTCATATTTTTGTCGGAATCGCCATCGATTATTTATTTTATTCAAGCGAAGTCGACAAAATCCACATAATATTTTACTTGTGTCATCTTGTTCTAGCTGCTATTGGGGCTTTTAGTTACGCAAAAATTTATTTAAATTATAGGACAATTTTAAATTCTTTCAATATTTTTCTAACCTTTGATTTTGCCTTCCAAAGTAAGAAATTTTCCTTGTTTAATTGCCTACATTATAATAATACTAATACATTATATTAATTGCATTTTTTTAATTTCTAGAAACATTTTTTACGAATAAAGAATTAGATAAAATGAAATTCGACCAAGTAAAAGTTATTTTATTTTTATTAATAATTGTTTCTGGACTATTTTTGGCTATATTATTTTTGACGTTTCAATTTATAAATGATCCATTTGATCCATTTAATCGATATTTTTATCAACATATTGAAAAATATTTTGAACTTCCCCTCTTTACCAGAAAATTTATGACTGGAGTAGCTTTTTGTATGTATGCTGGGGGACTTATTGGATATTTGGTATTGTTTTTAATCATGGTTGCCAAAATTATTCATATACAATCGGTACTGAAATATCTTTCACAAAAAAGATTCGTATTTCGGAATAAGCAAACTTTTATGAGAATTTATAGAATTGAACAAATACTGATAAAATCATTGTATTGTGAAAATGAATATATTGGTTATATTTCACTACTTCTTTTACTTCAAATTTTGGTTGGATACGGAACAATTAAATTTTTTAGGATTATGCAAATGCCTCATTATTTATCATGGCCAGCTATTTTGACCCTATTTATTTTGCAAGAAGTATTTGCAACTAGATTTTTATTATGGGTAGATAAAATGAATCGACTTATTAGAAAAAATGAAGCCATCATGGATAAAGAAGAAAAGAAATTTTTCTCATCTTGTCCTTATCTTCAAGTCAAAGTGGGAAACATTTTTAAATCAGATCGAACAACTTTTCCTTTAGTTATGAAACACGTCATTGAATATACAATAGCGCTTATTCTCGGTTACAATATATAAACATACATTTATTAAAGGTGAAATACATCAATGTTTTTAATTTGTATTAAAAAATTATTTGATATTGAACCAAGAATAAATAGAAACTTGTGATTACAATAGACAAATTGTAGGTACTGTATTGGTATAATCAAATAATCATACACGTGGAGACAATTGGGGAAACTTTTAATAGGGGATCATAAATGCAAAGCAATTTATTGTTATTGAAAAAGATACAAAATTATTTTGCATTTGTATAGAATAAGAAAGGACGCCGTCTTTTAATATATCTGTTGGATATTAAATTAAATTCTTTTGATTTTTTGTATTACTATAATTGCATGCAAACACAAGGAAAATATTTATTAGATAAAATATTTTCTTGCGTCATATTATTTTCATACATTCATTTTGAAGTATTCATAAAATTTCCACATTATCGATATTGTGAAAAAACCTACAATTGCTAAAATACGATGTTATTTAAATAGAATTTGCAGAAATATCAAATTAATATTTCTTATTTAATGGAGTTTGGGAAAATAATTTTTCTACTTTTAATTTTAATCCAGAAATGTAAACCTTTGCTTGAAATTGATACAGAAAATATTAAATCTAACAATATCAATTTTTCAAAATACTTTGAAATTTTTAAGAATTGTTTAACACATTTGGTTGGGGATTGGGATGAAAAAGATATAATTTCTAAAAAATATCTTAAAATCAGTTATAATACACCAATATCTATTCAAAGCCTATCAAATGAATTCTTAAAAAGTAATATGACATTAAATCATTTAGCAACTTTTGGGCATGTAGCATTTTTCCAGAGAAAATATCTTTCTGGTATTTTAACAATTTATATTTATCCAACCCATAAGAAAAATTCTAAAACTTTTGAAATTTCTACAAAAATTTCTAAAATTCGGACATCCCACTTGGCATTAAACATGAACCCAACTTATATTTTACTAGCCTTCAATAATTATAACAAAAATCAATCAAATTTAATATATCATTATAATTTAAATATAAGTACTAAAATAAGGATCAATTCAATAATTTTAATATCTAGAAATAACGATTATTTAGACTTACAATTATTATGCGTTCATTGCATAATTAACGTCAACAAAACAAAATTTTATTTTCCAATTTTATTAAAAGAACTGCGTGAATCAAATGATTCTAAAGACCTTGAACAAAGCGTGAAAGAATTTTGGACAAAAATTAATTCAAATTTGAAAGGTGCCATGGTAACCACAGATTATGAATTCTTTTCAAACGAATCGATGTATTGTGGAACAGATACTTTATATAATGATAGACATTGCGGAATTGTAACAATTATAAATAAATTTAACTTAACTGCGTCAAGTTCAAAAGATCAATTTGACCACCATGTGGCGCAAATTTTGCACTTTAGTGTAATTTCCAAAGATGCATTTTCATTATTTAGTTCTAGAAAAACTTCAAAGTTTATCTTCTGCCCTGTGGCAATACAAAACGATTTCTATTCTTATTTAGTAATCAAAAATAAAAATCGAATTAATTGGTTGGTTTTAGCAAAACCGTTCGATTTTGCAAATTGGATTTCAATCCTCGGGGTGCTTTGTTTAACATGCATTTTATCAACATTTACTGTAATTTATTTAAAATTGAAACATAAAATATCAATTTCGGAAGGAACTAAAGATTTGATCATTTTGATTTTTGTTACATTAATTGAACAAAGTAAACTTCCCATTGTTGAGAAAATATCAAAGAAAATGTGCGGAACTCTCCCATTTGTAGGCATCTGGCTACTTATTGCGATGGTACTAAGCACGGCTTACAAAGGCGCGTTATTTTCAATCCTGTCAACAGAATTTCCCCCTAAGATACCTTCAACATTTGAGGAACTTGCCAAGTCTGATATTTATTTAATTACTGCAACAGAGATCAAAATATATAATAAAACCAAAAGCGGAAAAACAAATTTTTCTGATATAATTACAGTCTCAGCATTTAAACGGATGATTTTAGATATCCCGGGCCCAATTTCAAACGAAATTGAACTTTTAAACAGAAATACAAAGTTTAATAAAATTCCTTCAGCAAAGGACGAAGTTATTTTTGTATTAAATGTAAAATCAAAACGATATGAAAATTTGGGAGGATTACAAGATCAAGATTTCGCACTAATTGACATCGATGCAAAATTGGATGGTTTTGAATATTTACTTGGATTTTATTCTGATATATCTGTCCTAAGGAATCCAACAATCGATACACGATTTGTAGCCAAGCTCCCTTGGGTTGTAATGAGGAATTTCATGGAAGAGTTTTTGACCAAAGTTATAAATCATCTTACAGAATCAGGGATCTTTAATTTTTGGAAAGAAAGGCATAAAATGTTTAATAAAGACATGTACAATTATTATTACGGAAAAATTATGGCAAATAAAGCGTTTGACTTTCCTCCTTCAGTTCATCGAACAAAAGAATCCAACAATCAAAAAGATTCTGGTTTGAAGAGAAATGAAAAGGCTTTGACAATTCATTCATTTGGAAGTTGTTTGATATTTTTTATTATCATTCAAATTATTTCAATATTCATTTTATGTTTTGAATTACTCTGTAAAAAGTTTTACGCTGGTAGAAATAAAACTTTCGTAATAAAATATATTCCATAAGGAAATGAGTAGTAAAATCATGTAAAATGGCAAAATAGTTATATTTAATAAAATTAATCGAAAAATAACAAAGAATTTATTTACAAATCATTAACATGTATATTTGCATATTACGCCTTAATTTGACTTTTTGACTTATGAAGAGAAAGTATAAAAAATCACACTGATCCACACACCCACACCATTGATAAGTATATTTTATCTATAGAAGTAAAGTTCAAGTTGAAGGACTTTTTCTCCAAAGGCCATAAAATTAACTATAAACATCAACTGTAAATGGGAGTGGAGCGTTAAGATTTTATCAATAATATTTATTACACCTATCACATGTATGCTTCAGAGTTATGTTACATTGGCTAATTGTTTCATATGATATAAAAGGATATAAGAGTTGAGATCCAATTAGGACCGAATTAGGAATGAGAATGACTTTTGGGGGTGTATATTATCTATTGGTAAATCCTAATAAATATGATAAGTGATATATGATAATTATGAGATTATTATTATACACAGTCAGTTAATGACAGTTTTCTTTTAAGTCAGTTGGAATTTATAAAATACTTCATTTATATATTAGTATTGTGTGCTTAAACGTCAAAAGTTTAAATATATCAAGTATCATAAATCATATACATAAATACCTATTACCTATATATAGTATAATGGCACGCCGGTCTATATCTGTAGCTATAGCTATATCTGTAGCTATATCTGTAGCTTGATATATAATAGCTATATCTGTAGCTTGATATTACAAGTGATAAGGATGGTTTTAGAAGATTAAATTCGACGCCTCGTCCTTCAACTCCCCTTTTGAGTTCCAGACAGGAAACTGAGCAGACTTCGCAAAAACTCCCTCTCAAATCCATTCAACAATGTCGACTCCAATCTTCGCTTATTGGGACATCCGAGGAGTAAGTCTTCAATATTTCTTACTAATTATAATTGTCATAAAATGTCAAATTTTTATTGTATTGACATATGCAAGAATGTTTTTAAAATCCAGCGATTAATTTTCGGGTTAATAATTTTGTTCATCTTTAATTATTTCTAGTACGGCCAATTCATCCGGTACCTCCTTAACTATTGTGGAGTGAAGTATGAAGAAAAACTGTACACGAATGAAAATCGGGACGCGTGGCTTGCAGAGAAATTCAATCTTGGCCTTGATTTCCCAAATGTAAGGCTAATGTTATTTATAAATTAATGAAATGCATTGGATATTCACGATTATCATGATGCATATTTAATTGCAATTTTGAGGATCCTTATTAATTATGAAGGAATTGAATGTAGGTTAAATATTTATTGTACATTTATTTCAAGGTTCCTTATTGGATCGATGGGGATTTGAAGATGACTGAAAGCCGGTCGATTATGAAGCACATTGCAAGGAAATACAAGCCCGAACTTCTTGGAAGAAATGAAGAGGAAGTGAGGAACGCAGACGTTCTCGAATATGTCATTTGGGACATTTTGCAATTACTTGTCCGTTTGGCTTATGACCACACTGTAAGTTTAATCATACAAACTTTAATGAAGGAATTATACTGTTAGGGTGTGGTTTATTCATGGTAGAGATACAATACCTATGTAGCGCATTTTAGGATGAAAATTCAAGTGGTGATTTAGACTAAAGAATAATTTATCATAAATATAAAAGCATAATTATTTCAAATATGTGTTTTAATTCATTATAGGAGGAAAAGATTGAGGCTTACAAGACATCGGCTCCAGTTATGATTAGCCAAATCGCGAAATTTTTGGGCAACAAGAAGTGGCTCACTGGTGACAATGTGAGTTTAACTAATGCTTAATATTTAGTAATTTCTAGTTATAAAGATGATATTTTTAACTATCCAATTTGAATTTATTGTATGAATTTACTGTAATTTATAATTTTTGTAGCTCGTGTATACCGATTTCTTGGTTTATGAGATTCTTGACCAACATAAAGTGTATAATAATGAGATTTTGAAGAATCATCCAAATCTCGAGGAATATTTGAAGAACTTTGAGGCAATTCCTCAAATTGCGGCGTTCCAGGCTTCAGAAGACTTTATTAAGGCTCCATGCTACAGTGCTGCAGCCAAATTCAGATTCTAGAGATAAAGATTGATTATTTGGCTTTAAGTAAAACTATAACTTTGTTATTAAACATTGATGCAATTTTAAAAACCATGTTCATTGTTTAATTGGGTGAAATTATCTTTACTAATCAAAACATTTATCTAATGTATGCAAATCGACAATAAGATACCTCTCTATCAAAAATGAACTTTGAATAAAATTTTCATCTCAAAATATCTGTTCATATCTTTCTCATATGAAATCTTTAAATCTGTGTACTTACCAAATAGCCTTACATATGTATACCATATTAATTGTAAATTTTTCATCTGTAGTATTAAAAATATAAGAATTTACTATATTTGGTTTTAATATGTAATATGTATATTACTTGACCACTTGAGTATCTATTCTATCTATGTATGTTCAAATATGTATATGTATAGTAGATGTGACAAATATTGTATACATATACACATATAAGCATATACAATATATTATATACTAGACAATGAAGAATGCAAGGGATGGGTTTTGTGATGAATATGAATGTATGTTTTTATATAGTTGTATTGTAAATGATAAGGATTGTATGTATAGCATATCTGTATTTGTAGGAGATGTAAAGCAGCGCTTCGTCCTTCAACCTTCCTTTTGACTTCCAGACAGGTAAAGGACTAGGCCTGGTTAAACTCAAAAGTTATCCAGCGATAATGTCGACTCCAATTTTGGGTTATTGGGACATCAGAGGGGTGAGTTAACCTTGCAAATAAAATAACTTAATTTTAAAAACAAGAAATATACAAGAATTAATCACGAGAAATAATGCGAACATTATGCACAATGCATTTAAAATATCGTAAAAAGTGAAATTTGTATTTGGAGATGTTCTTGACTATTGTTAATTTACGAATAAGATCAGATTGTTAGTTTGTTGATATTTTTTTATTAATATTCATTTTCTTGATTAAATTATTTTCAGTTTGGCCAATTCATTCGATACATCCTCAATTATTGTGAAGTGAAGTATGAAGAAAAACTCTACAGTAATGAGAATTGGGATGGCTGGCTTGCAGAGAAATTCACTCTTGGCCTTGACTTCCCAAATGTATGTACTCATATATAACCCATATGTTATTTTTAATTTTAAACCATATAATGTACATATTTCAGTGCAAAGAAGATTTACTGATACATAGCAATTCCCAATTAGAATTTTGAGGATAAATTGAATGTATTTAATTTATTTTTATTATTCAAATTTTTATTGTATTGTTATATGTTATAGATTCCATATTGGATTGATGAGGATTTGAAGATGACGGAAAGCCGAGCGATTATGAAGCAAATTGCTCGGAAATACAAACCCGAACTTCTTGGACGGAACAAAGAGGAAATGAGAAATGCCGAAATTCTCGAATACCTCATTTGGGACATTTTGCAATTACTCGTCCGTATGGCTTATGACCACACTGTAAGCTGATCCATTAGGGCATACAAACTCTATTTTTGTGTATTATGAGTACTTTAATATGATGAAAATTTAAAGTGTTTAAATAAACTATTAATTCTACATTTATTATTATTGTTATTTTAAATTTTAATCAATTTTAGGAGCAAAAGATTGAGGCGTATAAAACATCAGCTCCGGTCATGATTGCCCAATTGGCAAAGTATTTGGGCAACAAGAAGTGGCTGACTGGAGATAATGTGAGTTTAATTGAGATTTAATGCCCTTTTTAATTAAAGACGACATTTAAAATTATTTTAAATTGAAAGCTATTGGGATTTTGACTTCCATGTTTTTTATTTAGCTCGTGTATAGCGATATCTTGGCCTATGAGACTTTGGATCAACATCGAGTATATGACAGTGAGATTTTGAAACCTCATCCGAATCTTGAACAATACTTGAAGAATTTTGAAGCAATTCCTCAAATTACAGCATTCCAGGCTTCGACCAAATTCATCAAGTCTCCGATTAACAACTCTATTGCTAAACTCAAATTTTAGAGAGATAAAAATGATTATTTGGATTTAAATGAAAATATTTTCTATTTTAAATATTTTCTATTTTATTAAAAACCGTTTTATTGTTCAATTCCAATTTATAATAAATGGTTGAAATTCAACCCGAATTAAAATCTTTAAATTATTCAATTATTCAATTTAAAAGTATTTGAATAAATTTTTTATAAATAAAAGTTGCTCGTCTCTTCACATACGAAATCATTGACCTAGTTCTAACAAAGTTAGCTACATGCGTATTTTTCTACATAGGTAATATCTTCTTTTAAAAGATGTAGATGGGTATTTTATCTTAAACCATATTTTTAAATGTACTACATACACCCTATTTAAAACAATTAACTTTGTATAAACAGTAAATGTTAAAAGTTTAAATGTAGAATACTGTAAAGTTTCTAATTTCAAAATGGGAATTTCTCTTCATTATAATTATATGAAACATGATGTTCTTTCCCCAAAAGTTAAAGCTGTTAGATGTTCTAGGTAGGTATATGATATACAAGTAGTACAAGTAGGTATATGCTATAGATTCAATCACTTCCAATCCCAGTAATTATAACATTTTAACCATTAAAGTCCAAAATGTTCCATTGTCGACTCACACTTCACATTCCCATCTCGTGGTTCAAATTAGATTTAAAAGTTTTTATTTAATGGCATGAATTTAATATTTAAGTATTTAAATTACAGAGACTTGCAAATTGCAATGAAGATTTTCTGTAATGGGTATTTAATAAATACCCAGATTTTACTGCTCACAGTTAAGACCTTTTTTTATTTTTAACCGCTTCCAACGAGAATCAGAAATCTTAGTCGTAATTCCTCCAATTGAGACATGCTAATTAATTGCAAGACGAAAACCCATAAAAATAAATGGGGCAGAATTTATAATTACGTGGAATTCCATACGATAATAATAACAATAATAATAGCCTTCTAATAGTCTGAGAACTTAAGTATTTAAAACAAAGAGTCTCGTCATTTCCACCATATCAATTCAGACGCTTCACGTTAAACAAGATTTGTCCTAACTCAAAATCTTCAGTGCGTAAATAAAACACCAAAACAAGTCATGACTGTTCCATTGAAAAAGGTAAAAAAACTAAATACTGGTTTAAATTAGTAAACTGTTTAATTTAGTAAACTGTATTAATAGTCACTAATTTTCTTTAGAATCTCATCGCCCTCGCCACTGTCCTTTGTTGCATTACATTAACGATGGGATTTCCCCATGGCTACGATGAAGAAAAAATCCGTGATAAAAGGGAAGCTCCAAGTTACGTCGAAGTTGCAGAACCAGAGAAAAGTGGAGAAATTAAGGAAAGCGGATATTTAACTTACTTCAGTGATGAACAGTCGAAGTATTTAGCAAGGCGTGGGAAAAGAGATGCGGAAAGACATGAGGAAAGCCCTGCAGTTACTCACCATCATCATTTCTATGCAAATAGAGGATCTCATGAGGGACATCATACAGAAGAATTCACTAACAACAAACAAAATTCCCAACATCACCAACATTAATACACCAACAACTTCAATTATTGGGACAATAATATTAATTAATTATCTTATATAATGATGTACAGATATGTGCATATTTATAATACTCACTTACCTTGTAAGTATATGGGACAATGTTATAAACTACCTGTGTAATATTTATGAAGGAATTTCTAAATAAAGATTCATTAGTGTTAATACCAACGCCAAACTTGTTTAAACTTTACTTTATTGGCTTATTGATAGTAATATCTAAAAAATAAAATATGTAATATCTAAAAATTACAATAGATGCATACAATCACTATAGCTTGTCATAAAGTCATGTCATAATCATAATCATAATTAATAATTGGTATTGCTATTTGTACTTTCAACGATGCACCTGTGAAGGTACAGTAGATATTATTACCCATATTAGGTATGTCTAGTAAATGTAAGTATATATTATATTAAATATCCATAAATTTGCACTGATACATAGGTATGTTACTCAAAATCAGAATGATAGAAATATTTGAGTTAAAGTATTATATAGGTATACTAAAGTCCATTCACGAAATCTTTAGCAGTGAGTTTTAGATGTCCTGGCAAGAGCATTATTAAAAATTCTCAAATACAAATTTGTATTTTTTGCTTAAATTTGGTAACTAAGCTGATAAGGCCCCAATTTAGCATTTTCCTTAATGCTCTTGCCAGGGCATCTAAAACTCACGGTTAAAGATTTCGTGAATGGACTTTAACTTTAGGCATATAATAGCACTCATATATTTTTTATACAATTTTTGACAACTTTTCTATTAGGGGGTCATCCAAATGCCATGCCATATACTCGTGTTATAGCAAAGGTCTCTGAATAAATTTTACTTCTTAATAATTAAATGCCCATTAAATATTTATTATAATTTTACTCTTGAAGATCTGAACTTTAAATGTAAGGACTGTAAAGATTCTTATTTCAAAATAGGCATTTCCCTTGTAATTGTAATGTTCCAAGCTTCCAGATAACGATAAGAAATGAAAAATTATTGATGTCTACGACGTGAGTTTATGACTTTTGAACAAGGATTTTTTCTAGAAGTTGTTAGAAGTTGTTTCTAGATTCAACCACTACCAATGTCGTTTTACATTTAGTTCCAAAAAGTTCCATTGCTCAGTTCCTCTCCACATTCGCATCTCGTGTTCCAAATTAACTTCAAGATATTTTACTAAATGGCACGAAGATTATGAATATTGAAATTAACGAGGTTGAAGATTTTCAGCAATAGACAATTAAGTAATTGACCAGTTTTCTATTACTCAGAGTTAAAGAGCTTCTGTTTTAAAGGTTCTAAGAGTTGGAATAGAGAAATTAAAAACTTACTCACTCAACATCCTCCTAATTGAGGTATGCAAATGGATGATGAAATCCCATAAAAACAAATGGAACTGAATTTAAAATTACGATAATAATAACAATAACAATAACACCATTTAAATAGTCTTGGAAAATAAGTATATAAAACAAAGAGTTTTTTCACTTCCACAAGTTCATTTCAAACCCTTCAAGGTTTAAACAAGAACAAGATTTTATCATAATTTTTTGAAAATAATATTTTTTCTTCAATTTTAATTGTAAGTGTAGCTAAAGCAACTTAGCTTAAAAAACTTAAAATGGCTCTGTTAAATAAGGTAAAAAACCAATATTGATTCAAGTATTTTCTAATGATAAAATCCTTGTGTGAATTTAATGGAAAAATTAATATTTAATAACTTAAGGCTATATTTTTTAAAATTTTGTAAATTTTCTTTTAGAATCTCATCGCCCTCGCAACCATCCTTTGTTGCATTGCATTAACAATGGGATTTCCTCATGGAAGCAATGATGAAGAAAAAATCCGCGATAAAAGAGAAGCTCCAAGTTACGTTGTAGAACAAGAGAAAATTGGGGAAAACTTGGAAAGCCAAGATTCGAGTTTCTTTGGTAACGAAAAGGAGAAACATTTAGAAAGGCGCGGAAAACGAAATGCCGATGAGCAAAATAATGCCGAAGTTCCTCACCATCATCATCATTACTACGAAGGTCGAGGAGTTCACGAGGGACATCATTCAGAAGAATTCAACAGCAACTATAAAAATTCTCAACGCCAATAATACTCTAAAACTCTAAAATATGTAGTTCATTTTAAATATATTATGAGTCATTTAGACAAAAGCTTAAATATATACATTTATTATGAATTATAACTTATGACAATAATCCAACTCAAGAATATTAATTATTTTTCAATCCAAGTACTGAAATAATTTAAACTCATTTTTATTGTTAGATATAAAAAATTGTAATAAATAAATAACAATTTTAAATAATCAATTCTGTAAAATCAGACTACGTGAATTTATTTTTATTGAATTTGTTTTTCAGTAATAAATTCACAATGCAAAAATTTTAGGCGATCGATTCCATACAAAATTGGCACTTAATTTTTACAACTTGATGGCACAATTGATGAACATTTTGTGTACAAATTCTTAATAATTTCTAAAAAGTTTTAGATTTTTAAAAAATTTCTATTATGACAATAAAAAATGGAATAACCAACCTCATATTTTATTTTCTAATAAACACACATTGTAAGTCATTTCAGTGAGTTGTCAACGATCTTTTATGTTTAAAACTTGCGTTGCAAAAAGAACATTTATGTCTTACATCTTCACCATGATCGACTGAATGATATTTCAAAGATTGTCTCAATCTGAACCTTCGACCGCAAACTTGGCATGGGAAAGGACGTTCTTTTGTATGATGAACTATATATTTCATCATTTCAAACTTTTTAGAAAACTTCTTGCCACAAAAGAAACATGACGGTTTACCTTCTTGGTGAGTTAGCAAATGAATATTTAAATGTAACTTTTTTAAAGAACTTTTGTTATTTTATATTCCTTTAAAAACACACATTTTCAAAGAGTTAATAAAATTGATTTTTATACTTACTTAAATTCTATATTAGTATCGTCTTCAATTTCACATTCTTGAGGCTCATTTTTGGAAATCTCAAAGTCTGCCAATTTCTGTATTAAAATCATTTTATGATTCAATTCTTGGTTTTCTTTAACTTCGACTGAAAACGAATTTTTAATAATTATTTGATTTGGCTCCATAATCTCAAAGCAATTATATAGTTCTCCTTCGTCTTTAAGAATTTCATACATAATAGATGTGTTTTTTATTTAAAAAATCTAGCAAACAAATCAATTGATAATGATTACCTTTACAAATTTTGGATCTCATTTCCCATTGTTGATCAAAAGATAGTTGTTGGAGATTTTGAAGGTATGATTGTATGAATGAATTTTGAAGTACATTTTGAATAGATTCAAATTTATCTTTTAACAATTGAATTGATTGGTGTATCTCGTTAATTTCGTCAATTCTTTTGTGGCACATTGTACAAAGAACAATTTCCTTAACAAAATCATTAGGTAGAGAGAATAATCTACAAATTACTCTCCCGTCGTTGAACCAATGCAGTACGCGGGCTTTGGAACTTGATTTAGATTAACATAGTTATAATCTATATAGCAATTAAAATGTGTTCCATAAAATCTAAATCAAGTTCCAAAGCCCGCGTACTGCATTGGTTCAACGCCGGGAGAGTATATTGTCTTTAAATTCATCAATAATCGAAAATTCAACTATTTTACGACAAATTAAGCAATCCATTTCAGACTTAAAAAATTAGAAAATACTTGGAAATGAATTGAATTGAATATTATGATTATTATTAATAAAATTCAACTAGATTGGGACATAGGGAATAAATTTAAATGTTAAATTACAAATTATGACTGTAAAAGTGTAAACAGAAGAGCACTTGCTCTACACGAATGACTTTAACAGGTGTCTAATACCTGCACACACCTGATAGTTTGCCATGCTATGTAAAAGTAAAATTCTATTGATAGCTTAAACGCAAGTGAGCAAGGTTTTGTAATCTAAAAATGTCTCATTTTATAAATGTAAAACTTATCGTCTAATAAAATCTCCAGATTCCAATGTAAAATACTTAATGTATACGAACTTGTATATGAACTTCTTAATCTGATATTAAATATAATTTATGCAGTTGATCAAGGATTAATTATGATTATAGACCAACATTTATCTTAAACCTTTTGTCAACGTTGATCCTGAACACAAACATTCCAATTATCACCACCAAATATAAAGTTAAAACATGAGGTAAATGAAATGAAATGCTATGTAGAGCTATTCAATTTGGAATTATAGATACTTCATAAAATTATTAAGATAAACCTTTCTTTGTTTTCGAAATTAATAAATTATTTAAATAATTTACAGGAATTTCACTAATTATTTATTTACGATCACAACATTAAATAATTCTAACTAAATTTTATAACATATTCAGATCCCGATCCTACACAGTATTAAAATGATATAGTATTAAGTATCATCAAAAATTTAAGATATTCCATATTGTATTGCCAGAATAAAATTGCTAACTAGAATCTAGATTGCACAGTAGAATATTTTAAAGTATTAATCATCTACCTTTATCAACTACATATTCATGATATTTGACACAATTCTTTTGTCTCCTCGTCAGAATTTAAGCCATGTGGAGTATGACCTTGTAAGATTTCATTTACGACTGCACGAGCCAAGTAAGACGCAGTAACAGCAGTTGGAGAATTATAAAAAAGATTCATGTCCCAGGAGCTTTCTTCTTTAAACTTTTGTTTGTTGGAATCCTATAAATACAAACATTGACAATTCAATTCAAAATAATAAAATAAACGACAATGGTCAAATAAAGGTCAATTCAAGGTGAATTTACAATTACCTTGATAAACATTTTGAAAGCCCCTTTGACCAATTTGTCAACATGTAAACAATTTCTAAAAGAAAGTTCTGGATTCCTTTGTAAAATTGTTGACACGACACAAAGAAGCTAGAAAAATAAAACCATGAATAAGGAATATATGCATTATTTATCATTTAATTATTAAATAGATGCAAATTTTAAATTTTAAATCACCTCAATTACAATTTGAACATATTCTGGTTTAGATATGTTATGGAGAATTGATTCAACTTGTAAAGCAAAACTCAGTTCCGATGGCGTCATATTTGTAATTGTGGGTTCTTGAGGTAAAAATGCCCGTTCAACGTAAATTCCACCAGGTGTTTTCTTCAGAACATGCCAAACCTTGGCGTAGAAATTCGTTGGCACTCGACATAAACAACCTTCGATTTGTCGAAGTTGAAAGACTTTCAATCTATAATTTAAACATAATTTTCATAAATGATTAATACGAAACTAAACAAACAATTATTGATACGTTATATATACTGTAATTATGAGAAATTTATAGATTCACAAACGTGTTAAATTAAAATGTGTTTTCTTACGTATTTTTCATGTCCATATTAACAGTAAGAATTCTTTGAAGAAGTCTTCGAACTTCAGATGGGCTTAAAGATTCAACTGGAACATCTCCCGATTCTTTTGTTATTTGCAAATACAAGTCAATAGCACGGAGAATCCATCTTACAGAAAAATATAAATAAAATTAGGTAGGTTTATCGATTAAACGTGATGAATTAACAGAATTCACAAAAGTTATTTAGAATATAATCAAAGGGCAAAAATTACCCAACACGAATCTTCAGGATTCCATTAAAAAGCTCGGGATTTGTTGTTATAAGTTTTCCAGAATAGAGAGCAAGTTCTTGTTGAAGCACAGCTTGAATCACATCATAAGGTTGAACCTCGTTGTACATCACATCACGAATCTCAAGTGGAGTCATTGGTTTATCAAGAAGGATTTCCTTTTGGCCCATCACACCAACGGCCAACTTGAAATATAAAATTCAATTAAAAGTCAAGTTGAAATAATAGTATTACCAATATAATAATTATGTGATTGATGAGTAAGGAGTAAAAGGTTAAAAATGAACTCACTTGTTTTCCATTGACTAAAAGAGTTGTCACATATGGAGAAATGGAATCAACAAGTTGTTCAAGTAAAGATGAACAATAACGAACTGCTCCCCATAATCTCAAAATTCCAGCTTCGTTGTTGATCCTAACGATGTGTTCATGAATAGAGCGATTGTCGATTTGGAATTCTCCTCCTTCCCTTTTTAAGAGAAACCCAAGAAGTTGAGCTTTCCCATAAAATCCATCAACAAGTCGAAAAGCGTCGATGATTTCCCATGTTGGTTTAAATTCCCAAATCTGGAAATATTATAGATCTTACAACACTTTTAAAATATTGCAACATTCATTTAATTCGCATAACTCGAGTTATTTGAATAAAAATATTTTTTAAATATTCGAACTCTTAATTAGTAGATTTGTATAACTTAATACTTTGTGATCTTTGTATGTTTCATTGAATCGAAGGGCTTTTGGCACATCTGTTAAGCTCTGATAACCGCTGTATTCATGAACCACTTGTTGGAATGGGACAATGTTCAAATAAGTTGGGTCGACAAATTTCATAAAATCCAAATGTTCTAATAGGAAAAATAGTTTGAAATTATTTCATCATAAAAGCATTAAATAGCATTTACTGTTTACTAATTATTTAGAAAATTTCGATTTAAAGAAAAACTCACCAACGCATGTGGATGAAAGGAGATTTTGAAGTCTTCCAATTCTCACTTTCTGCTGGTCGCAATGCCCTTTCTTAAGCATAGCAAAAAGGTCGAGCATTTCTTTAAACTTTTGATCTCTTCAGAAAATAATATAGTTTAAGAAAAATTAAAATAATGATTACAGGAATTTGCAAAGGAACCATTTACTAGATATGGCAGATATACAAATAATATTTTCAATTACTGCACTTAAATACGGGATTACTCAAACTAACCTCATGTGTTCTTCTCTAATAAGCAAACATATTGTCGGCCTTCCCGACAATCGCCAAAATTTCCCAACAAATTGAATTTCATTTTTAATGTCATCAATGAGAAGGGCCATGTCATGGGACAAATAGAAATCTGAAACTTCGAATATCAACGGATAGCACAAAACTGTCTGTCCACAAATTCTATAAATCTTTAAAAAAAACAAAAAGTTATTATATTTTTAATAATACAAATAAATAATAATATTATAATACAAAAATACATGTCTCTAATTTAAATAAAATTAGTATATTTAATTGTAAAAGAGCATTTACTTTGCTTGTTCCAAGAGTTCCAACAGGCCTCGGTGGTCTTCCACCCAATCCCAATTTCTTATTCACTCCAAGTTGCTCATAAACTTTGACTAATTGTGAAGGTGGCCAAATCTGCACAGGCTCAACTTCATGGGGCGTTTGAGTTTGAATCCCATAAGTTGCCATCATTGCTTGGAGTCTCATTGATTCGGCAATTAAAACAATTTGAACCACCACGTCATTCGGTGTTCCTTTCTACAAAAAATTATCCCAATACAACTAAACCAAATTATTAAAATAACACTACACAGTTCAAAGAATTCAAACTGTTAAATTATATATTGAAAAATTGTAATATAATTAATTTAAAACAAAATTCTACTTGGAATGCTGAGTATCTTCCTGGTCGTTTAGGTCTTGAAAATGAAGGCAAATATCTTCTAATCATATCAAGCTCATTCACATGGACAAGTCCTTGAGTGAGAAGCTGAGCAATAATGAACATCGATTGACCCCATAAGAAAATGCAAGAACCCGATCCTTCAACACTTGCAAGCCTCGGTTGACTTCCTGGATCTTGTTTTTCAAATTCGATAGACTCCTTTGGCACATAAAAATACATTGGCACTGTTGGATCTAATTATCAAATATAATATTATTCAAATTAGATAATTAACTTATAGTTAAAAAGATACAGAAAATAATATAATTCTATACAAATCTTTACCTCCATAATTATCCCGACTTAATCTTTGTTTAGCCAAAAGACAATATTCCTCGGTTTGATTAACGATTCCTTTAAACACCCCATCAATAATTAAAAAGTAGTAGAAAATTGGCCATTCACATTCAATGTTCTCGTATTCCTTTTAAAACAAACAAATTGTTAAATTTTCATCTTTTTAATTTCTAGTCAACCTTTGTTTCTCCATCTTCATAAAATCTTTTATTTTCATCCTCAATTGTAGATTTAAAGCCGTCTCGAAGGAATCTCTTAAATCCATATTCTCCTTTCAGTTTCCGAATCAATTTCCCTTTGGCAGAATTGTAGACAATGTCATCATGAGTTGCAAAAGCAGGGAAGGAAATTGTTGGCAAAAGAGATGCGTCCGTATTCTTATAAATGAACAAAATAATATTGAATTATTGATTAAAATATATATTCGAATAATGTCCAATTTAACAATGCTATCTTTTTACAACTTTTGAATGGTTTTTTGATCATTTATTAAATACTTTTGAACTTGACTCTCTTGGTAAAAGAGTTTCAAATATGCTCCGGTTCCTATTATGAGCATCGATATCGACGTAAATGACAGATGAGGAGGATCCCTTGTCACCATATAAATTGCATCCGTTTATTGCTTCCAGTGCTGCTTTGGCCATCCCAATTGAACTAAAAAGAAATATAGTAAACATTTACATACAGTAAAAGACCATTTGATAAATCGTAAAATCCAATTAGAACAATAAATTATTATTAATAGCAAAAATAAATTTTTTTAGCACACCTAGCATGAATTTCAGGAGTTCCATTATTGTACTTGCTTCCTCGCTCCCACATTCCTGTTATTTACAAACTTTACATTGCATGTTTTATCCAACAACCGATCAATCAATACAATAGAGTACATTGCACCAATACATAGGATCTAACTTTAAGATAATTTAATCAAATAATCTTTTAGTCTTTGAAATCTTTTCTTACCAAAATCAGGAGTTCTATAAGCTCGTTCAACATAATAAACAAGATTCTGAATAAAATTGACTTCATCGATTGTGTAAATGATTTGCAACCCTGAATAGATCATTTGGACTAGAAATATCAAATAAAGCGATACGACGTCGATCTAAAACAAAAAGAGTTAAAAACAAATAAAAAACTACATTCTGTAGACAATAATATATTATCAATATTTTAGCAATTAATAAAGTTAAAGAAGAAAATCTTTAACTATGTTTATTTATACTTGTAAATGAAAATATTCGACATCATTTAAAACTGGATCTCCAGTCTCAAGATCGAATTTGCAATGAAGAGCTGCAGTTGAGCATTGATTTTGCTTGAACTTTTGAACTCGCCCAGCTTGGCGAATCCAACATTGAAGAATTCCCCTCATGCACTTCACACTGCTTTGGCCCAATTCATGTGACTTCCCTCGATCATCGTCAATCCTCCTGTTCAAAAAAGAAATGTTTAATTTTTTCATTTAATTTTTGAGCCAATATTTGTAGAATGCAACAAGTTGAAATTGATTAAAAATGTTCAACCACCTGTAGGCTTGATGAAGTGTCCAAATTGCAGCTGCAGAGTAAATGCTATCCCTCACACTCCCAATGATTTTTTCGGTTGAAAGCACGGGGAAAAGACCAGTTGTTGGACTTTGGTAACGAAGAATTTGACGCTTAACTGTTAAAAATAATTAACACGTGGAAATTAAAGGCTTAATATGGGAATTGAAATAATTGCAAAATTTTTATATCATTCTTTATATTATACTTGACAATGACAAGTCATTTAATTATAGCCAAATTGAATTTAAGTAAATTACCAATTCCATAATAAATATCAAGTTGGGTGACGACGTCTTCACAATTTGTGATCTTCGAGAATCCATCGACTTCAATTTCGCCAAAACTTTCTCTTCTCGAACACGTTCGTTTGTCGAAGTCTAAAATGTCACTAGCGAGACTCATTTCCTCCCTTTGAACGAATTCAGGAATGAACTTTTATTTTTACAATCTTCTCAAGACTTTATTGCGAAATGACAAATTGCATAAATCCATTAATCTTTATTTATTTACAATTCTTAATCTTAAATATTTAAATTAATCTTTAAGCAAGATTCTCACTACGACTTAGGCGGTCAAGTTATCAGAATTTATCAACGGAGAAAGAATTATATCATTTCATCCTGAAATTGATGCAGTTCAATTATATTAATTATGTGTGCAGTTAAAAATATTAATTAATGTTTGACTTTTACGTTTAATAACAATAAGTTAATCTATAACTAATCACTAAAATGGGTGAGATTCTGGCTTGATGATGGAAGACAAAAATTTAATAAAATTACTCATTGAATTTTAAATGTGAAATTTATTAACTTCAATGATGAAAAACCAAAATTCAATAGAAATTACATCTAAATGTTTTTAATAATAAACGAACAAGCGAAGACCCAAACTCCAAGAAACGAACTTTCTTGAACTCTTCATTTATGATTCTTTATACAATTATATAATAATAGTTATGTATTTCCAACAATATTTAATAATTTCCACTCATTGCTATTTTGGACAGTATTTTATTACTTTGTTATTTATTATAGCTTACAAATGCAGATAATAATATTATTTGTTTGGATTAGAATATCATCTTACATATGAACATATACATGAATGTAAGACGATATAAATAATCATCTATGAAAGCTATCCTATAAATATTAAAGGCTTAACGCACAATAAAAATAAATTATAAAATCTATCCCATAGTTCTATTAAAGTTAAAAATCCAATTCCAAACTACATTAAAATTAGATTGAACCTGTTTTAATGGAGGATATTATTACAATTATAAGTTAGAGAAATGACCCGTGAATACATACACACGTATTGAACGTTATAAAAAAAGATAGCTTTGACTCAAAGTCCGACAATGAGTTTACTATATAATAACATATTATATTATCCATTGATTGTTTTGTACGGAAACACTCTTTAGAATCTGGGAATAAAATAATACTAACAATAAGAGTTAAATTGTGTAATTTGCTTAATTTGCGTCATTTTCACAACATCTCTTTCCAGGAAATGCTCTAACTTTCTTTTCTAACACCCATTATGGATTAGATATATTTAAGTTTTGAAATTAAATATGATTAAATTTAGAAAGTTAAATATTATCTAATGTAGTTTAAATAAATAAATAATTTAATGAATAAATCCTAAAATTTTTACTTAAATTGCATATCACTTACTGTTAATGACTTTATAAATTATTGCAAGTGTGTTAAATTATGGGAAGAACCGTAATTCCATGTATGAATTTATAGCTTATATTTATTCCAGACTGAAATATTTTATTATTTTAGAGTTATACCATTTTCTCCAACAAGAGAACCGCTCTGCACATTAAATAATCTAAAACGGAGGATTAAATAACAAAGTTGTGCAGACTGTTAGGAAAAAATAAAACTTAAGAAATAATTTAGAATCTCAAACTGTAATCTAATCATATTTAATATGAATAAAATTTTTAAAGAATTATTATTATTGATTTTTATAATTTCCTCTTGTAAGTCATTATTTGAACATGGCATGGAAGTAATGGAAGTAGAGGAAATTGATAGTTATTTTAGTGATTCTCAACAAGACAATTCTGACGCATTTCTCCTTGTTGTAAGCCGATTCTATTAATACGATACTCGTATAATACGTTTAACATACGTATCAAGTCTATCAAGTTACAATCTTACAATTATTCATATTTATGAATATTTTGTTATTAACAATAAAATATTTTTTATGCTTTAGCCATCTTTAGCAAGGAAATACGGATACCCAATAGAAATCCATCGGGTTCTTGGCTATGACAATTATCATTTGACTTTACATAGAATTCCTTCACCTGGAAGAATTCCATTAATTGTATTTCATGGATTATTGGGAAGTTCAAAAGACTGGTTCGTTCCAAATTCTGGTTCAATGAAAAGTTCATTTGGTGAGGCTTTTAAGAAATTATACTTAATTTAATGTTTTTAATTATATTAGCACTTTTGGGTAATTTAGGATTCACTTTAGCCAGAGAGGGATTTGACGTTTGGTTTTGGAATGCTCGGGGAAACCATTATTCATTGTTACACGAAACTCTATCAGATTCATCATCTCTATTTTGGGATTTCAGGTTTTAATTGATAACATTAACATAATTTTTATAATTTACATATAACTGGAATTAAAAATTGACAATTTCTTATAGTGCGGACGAACAAGCCATGTATGATTTCCCAGCAACAATTGACTATGTGAAGAATATAACGAATAGGAATGTGATTGGAATTGGTCATGGAACAGGATGTTGGATAGCTTTAAGGGGATTGTCCTTCCGACCTGAATATAATAATAAATCCATTCTTTGGATTCTCACCGCCTGTGAAGCTAAAAATGAAATTCGCGACAAATATTTATCACTGCTAAAAAACGTGGGAGATGTGAGAATCATACATTTATATCTTTAGGAAATTATATTGGGGAACGGAACGAATTGGCGAAAAATTCTCTCTAAATGAGATGTAATGAAACATTTTATTTAAAGTTTAGAGTAAGTTTTCTTACAACATTGGGAGCTGGCAGATTTCCGCCAGAAATTATGAAGCAATTCATTAATGCAGGGAAAAAAATTTCTGTAAAATTGAGTAGAACAGCTACTGATATCATTAGTGAAAATTCTGATAACGTCAGTAAGGTAAATATTTAAATATGTTATATATATATATAAAGTCTATTAAGCATACATTTACAGTACTGTACTGTACGCATACATAGCATATATTATATGTAAGTATTAGAAAACTTGACTTGAAAGTAATTTGAAATACTAATTTTTTATTTCTAGTATTACTATGATTTTTTAGTTAATTGTTTTTTTATTTATGATTAGAATGTTTATCAAGTCTATTTTCAAGAATTTCCATCTTACACATCTGTACGAACTTTGCTTCAAGGAACTCAAGGACATAAATCAATTTTACGTTATTACGACTTTGGAGATTTCTATAATAGTAAAATATACAAACAAAGAAATGCGCCTTTTTACAACATTTCAAATGTCATTTCTCCGGTTGCCATTTTCCAGTCTCGTGAAACTCGTGATGATGTAATTTTTATATTAATTAATTTGTTTGACATTTCAAAATATTTTTAATTATAAACCTCCTATAATTTTGTAAATATTTTCAGTTTTATTTACTTACTATGAAGCTTCCAAACGTGGTAAGTCTGAATGAGGGCAATTGGAAGTATGATGATTATTTCTTAGCGATGGAGTCACCAGAAATAATATTCAAACCGATAATAAGATTAATTAGAAATTATGAGTGGAATATGCATAATTTTAAATAAAATCTTATACACTCCAATATGTCTGGCAATAATAATTCTTTCATATCGACTCCTGAAAATTCTAAAACCAAAAGACTAATATTGAAACGTTGTCTCATAATCATATATTTAACATTATACATAATTGGATTATAATTTAGTAAAATAGCATCTCATAATCAATTTATAATTAATTAAAAATTAAATTAAATTAATATTAAACATGATTAACTTAATGTGAAACGTCGTGAAACGTCTAACATTTTTGGCTTTTTGGCAAAGAATAATTTTCCATATTCCCCAATTCTCTGCATGCTACTAGCGGCTGCAAATTTAGGTCTTCAATTTCAAATCAAAACCGAAAGAGTAAAATTAATATGACACAATTTAATTAAAATTGTAAAAGTTAAAGGAATGGTAATTGTTTATTCTATTCCAACTTTAACTAATTTAATTTAAAATAGGTCAAAGCAAATATTGCAACGTGCCAGGTGCTTGATTAACATTGAGCGATATTTAAATCAAACCGCATAATACAATTGTATTTTAGACAATAAACTCCCACTTTTATGTGCTTGCAATTAACTTATATTTAAATGTCATTATACCTTAAACAATAAAGGATTAATTGTAAGTATAAGTTGATAAATATGAGCAAGATCAGCGATTTAGAGGCTCAGGCGAAGGCGAAAGCTGTTGAGCGGATTGCTTCTTTAATTCAACGACCTGACCAGCTGGAAAAGGTAATTTCACCAACATTAAATTTGCTCATCTGGCATTATATTTGTTATAAAAATGTATTTAATTTTATATTTATTACAGCTAGAACTCTATTGTAAATTATTTTATGATTATTTTATCAGGTTGAAGAATACAAGAAGCGAGAGAGCAGAAAGAAGGCAGCTAAAGAAGCAATGCTCAAAACGGCATTGCAATCACAACTTGAGGGCGTTCGCACGGGATTTCAACTCCTCAAATCTTCAAGAGTGGATCTTGAACAAGTTGGAAAACAGTAAGAAGCAATTAATATTATTTATTTCTGTGTATTTTAAATTAATTTTTAACTAAATTGATATTTCATATTATTATCTTTAATCATCTAATCATCCTTACTTTTATAAAATTCTAACCAATTGAAGGCCCGAATCGTAAAACTACCATAGAGTGAATTTTTTTCAGTTTTGTTCCGTTTCCGCCGAAACGCCAAAATTACCCTAAAATTTGCAATTAGCAAATCCTAAGTGGATTTTAAAAGAACTATTGAGTTTTTTAATCAATCAATTTTTCTTATTAAAAACCTTAATTCTAGCCCGTCGAATCGTGAAAGATACATTATGTAACTGCACCACTCAAAATCAATGCTTATGATAACCTTTAAAGCAAAAGCTATAATTTCTCCTTTAACATTTTTCTATGTTTCTGATTTTTAAAATGTTCTATATTTTAATTTAGCCCTTAAATCTTGGATTAATTACACATTTTTCTATTTTGTTTGTTATGTTATTATAGAGGATGTAGTTCTCATTAAAAATTTAGGGTAATTTCGGAATCTCGAAAAACTGAAAAAAACTCAATCTGTGGTCGTTTTACGATTAGGCCCGTCAATTACAATTACAATTTTATAGCACAAATGCAATAGAAAAAGGATTAAAGGAAGTTCCAAAATTGGCCAAAACTTTAGAAGAACTTCGTGAAGAAACTCTTAAACACTCCCAATATGAAATGGCTATGGAGAATATGTCAAATATTTTCAACATCGGAAGAAACCTTGAAAAGGCTCATGCTTTAATAGCAGATGGAAATTTGCTACTAGCCCATTTAGTAAAAAACCCAATTTAAATATTAATATCAATGTATAGTATTTAAAACCAAAACTAATATTATTTTATGAATATAAGAATAATCAATTTTAAAATGTTTTACAGAGACTAATTGAACTTGAAGCGTCAAGAGATGAATTACTTTTTGAGCTGTTCCGCATGGGTAATAAAAGTGAAGTAATAATGCTCCACGAGTATTTCTCCGATGTCGAGAAGCTGAGCGAAACTCTCGAGCGACAATTGGCATTGAACTTTAAGAGAATTATTAACATTGCCGTTCACAAACCCAACGTCCTTGTAACTTCTCTTAGGATAATTGAAAGGGAAGAAAAAGCCGATGCAAGAGCAGCTGAAGTAATAATGCATTTAATTACTAATTGAAATTTTGCCGCCTCATTTATATTTAATTTTTACTATTAGTTAAATTATAAATAAACAAATTGGTTTTATTAATTTTAATATTTTTATATATTTTATTTGTCAGCGTTTTGATATGACGGGATTTTCATCACCTGGAAGACCCAAACGATGGAAGCGGAAAGCATTCCAAATCCTCGAAGAATCCGTCCGAGAGAAACTTGAAGGAAGCCAATTGGAAAATCGATCAGAGAACAAATTATGGCTTGTGAAGTACCTGGAAGTAATTCGACTATTAGTGCGAAAAGATTTACAATATGTGAAACAAGTCGTCGTGTCTTGTTTTCCTCCCTCGTACAACATTTTATCAAAATTCATCGACATTTATCACAATTGCGTATCTCGACTTTTATCCGAAGTTGTTGCTGCTGGATTAGAAGGGAATGAATATGTCTCGTTGCTCGCATGGGCTCGTAATACTTATTGTGGCCCTGAGCTTCTCCATTGCCCTGAGCTCGACCTCCACAAGGATGCTTTGCCCAAAAGCCCCTTGGATGAAAAAACAATGGAGAAATTGACCGCTGACTATTTGAAATACACAGCAGACAATTACCGTTCATGGAGAGTTAAAACTGTGGCTAAAGAAGTTGAAGAATGGGGAAGGGAAGGAGCAGGGCCGAGAATTGACGCAGAAGGATTTTACCACACTGAAGCTCCTGTTGACGTTTTCCAAATGGCAAATGAGAATTTGAGAGTTGCTCAGACAGTCGGACCAGAATTGGTCCGGAGGATGTTGCATTTGTCCTTGGATATGATTAGAGAATATGGGCAAGCTTATGGAGATGAAGTGAGGGATTTTAAAGAGAGGTATTTTGAGGATCGGAGTAAAGTGGAATTTACTCATTATATGATTGCCATCTTGAACAATGCGGCAATTTCGCTGAAACTCGTCCATGAGACGAAGGATCGATATTGGGATTGGGACGAAACATCGGCGGATTCAAAGGCAGCGGCTTCGTTTGAAGCTGTTTTACAAACTTTTGAAGTAATTATATATTTTAATATATAAATACTCTACATCAATTAATATTCTAGGAATTAAAAGAGTTAATTAAAATTAATCATTTTATTTATTGTTTTTAGAATCTTCGGAATAAAGCCGCGGGATATTTACTCGATGAAGCTTTCCTTGACCTAGAGCCACATTTTGTTAAATTGGGTACACAACATTGGTTAAAATCGACCGTGGATGTTGATACCATATGCGTTACGTTAGAAGATTATTTTTCGGTAAATTATATCCACTTTAAGTTTTAATCTCGATTCGGTTAACTAATTGTTTAAAGAATATTGTTTAAATAATAAGATACTTTAATATTATATCATTAATAACACTTTTTTGTTAATTTTATAGGATTATAAACATCTGAAAGGAGCGAATTTTGAACAAGTGATGAAACAAGGACGAAATCTTGTTGCGAAAAAATATCTCTTAGCCATCATGAGTCGAAAATTGAGTTTAAAGAATGGGGAAGAGAGGAGAGATGCAGCTGAGAAGATTCGAGCAGAAGTGAAGAAAATTCGAAGTTTATTTGACCGAGTTGGTGGAGGAAGTGTGAGAGGGGAATGTCCATTAGAAGCAATTGATGCAATTACTGAAGTTTTAAGTGTGGAGGATCTCGACATCCTTTCATTGGAACTTCATTCCTTCGTTCGTCGTTATCCAGATTTAACACGTGAGCAGCTCATGGCCCTTTTGTCTCTCCGAGGTGACATTGGGAGATTTGACTTGAAGAGCAAAGCGGCGGAAATTATCCCGGCTTCACATCGTGGTACAACAGCCCAATCAATATTTTCTCAAGTCCCTGTCGGATCCGCTCTTTTTAATTGATCAAATTCCAAATAGAATTATCAACAATTAAAATATCGTTTTTATGTAAGTTTTTTTTATTGAATTGTTAAATTGTTTTAATTTAACAATTCACAGATATAATATATAGGGATATACACAGATAGTATCCTAGTTTGTTAATATGTGTATAATTAAAATTATTGATTTGAATTATTGAATTAATTATTAATAACAATAAACAATCTCTAAAAATCTATACCTGTATGTAATTTAACTTATAGTATTCTATTTAGAATAGGTATTATCGTGTGGTTAAATAGTGAAATATAAGTATTTTACTCTCTAAATAAACGGTGAATAGATTTCTACTAAACATAAAATGCAAATCGTTACATTATTATAATATAATGTTTTCATTGATTTATTAAGCATAAAACGGTCATGTTGCTGTAAAATTTCAATAATTGATGCTTTGAGGAGTTCATTGACAGGATACAAGAATACTTTTATTAGTTTTGAGCATCTCATTTCGTCCATGCTTTAACTCTGTTTAAGTTAAAAGTGAAAAAAAATCACATATAGGTCTATAAATTTTTCACTGAAATTGCCATAATGTTGAATTGATTTGCAATTTCGTTTTAATTATCATATTTGAATCGCTTGTCTAATTGTAATACTTATTTAATTTGGGAAGAAATGGTCCAATTTCACATCTCGTTTTTTATTGTATCATTGTGCTGCTGGAGCATTTGCAGCGCCCGAATCTCATTTCCACTTAATAAGAATTTGAGTTTGGAAAATCAATTTCCACCTTGTAAAGATGGACTCGTATTCTTTTTTTATGATCAGTGTTTCAAGTGGACAGACATTTTTGGTTTTTTAAGAAACATATTAACAAATATATTTTCGCTTATGTAAAGCACTATAATAATAATTACTTTTCTTATCTGTATTTGTGTGTTTATTTTAAAGTGCTAAATAACAATAAACAAATTATTATTATTATAGCTTTATATTCATAAATTACTTATTTCAAGATACAATTATATAATTACACAATCAATTGAGATATATTCAGAATTATTTCCTATTTACAATTAGACACTTCAAAATATCTAAGGATTATTTCAACATTTAGCACATGTTGAAATGTTCAGATATCAAATTAAAAGATTGACATAATCATTTTTGCAATTTAACTTTTAAATGAAGTTCTACTTACACTAACAATAATTGTGTTAATTGTGTTAATAGGTAATAGTTAATAATAGAAGTGGAGAATTTTTGACTCTTAATAACATTATTTATAAAGCTATCATCTTTTCTAATCACTAACCTATCACTAGTAATAATTTTATCATAAATTGATGGCGTATATTGCCATTGCCAAGTTGAAGTTCTTTGTGTCGAAATTCTCGAAATTCCCATTAATACTATAATTTGCAATATCACCTTATGCTATACTTACTATGCCATACATTGTAATCCGCATGAATGCGTTAATTTTAACATAGAGAATAAATTATTTGTACCTCTGTATTAAAGTAGAACTGTTAAACATTTTTTACCCAGTTCTGAAGAATTTCTCTTGTCGTTCACTCTTACAAAAAGGTAAAATATTTAAACTATTTGTTACAGTATAAAAGTATAAACCAATCAATTTAATATTATATAATTTTTAATTATGATTTAAGATTCTTTTTTAACATTCTTGCTGGATTTTTAATATCATAAAAATGGTTAACCTTATCGATTCAATTTTTTATAGATTGTGAAAATGTTCAAGGGAATTCAAATTATCGCGCTCTTTGCAGTTTTCACCTTAGCCCATGGAGCTCTGTTCGAAACCCATCCAGCCTTCAATGGACAGAAATACGCTGACGTTTCTTCACCACGAGGTCTCGCCCTTGACAAACCATCAGGAGACATTTTAGTTCTCTCAAGAGGGCCATCCAGCGTTGTGGCCATTTATGAAACAACGAACAAAGATGGAAGTGTCTTGGTCTCCCAATTCGTTCTTGTTAATGGATCCGGATTGAGATTGAATCACGGTCTTGCAATTCATGGAGGATTCGTTTATGCGTCCAGTGACACGACCGTTTTCCGATGGCCGTATGTGTCAGGACAAAGGGAAACCATCACAGCTCCTGCGGAAACAGTTATTTCTGGAATTCCCGGCGGAGGTCACACAACTAGGACGCTCGCTTTTGACAAAAGCAATCTTCTTTATGTCAGCGTGGGTTCTGCAGGAAATGTCGATGCCAACTCAGAGAGGTCAAGAATCAGAAGATTCGATTTAAGTGGAAATCTCCCAATTGCATTTAATACAGGAGTGGTAAGCAAAATTTGAAATCATTAAAAATAAATAATATATTCTTTTCTATTGTACATAGGATTAACAAAGTTAGGACAAATAGGAATAGCGCAGTTACTATAAGAATGTCAATTTAAACAACGTAGATAGTTCTTTTACTTGACAAATGTTCGAATTGAACTCAATTGTTTTTTGCTTTTCCATTTAAAAGATATGGAAGATCAATTCATTTTTGTAAAATTACTTAAGAAAGTTAATATAATTACATTTAATTTTCATAGATACTAACCTATTTGTCCCTAAGGCTTTGTATAATTTTTATGTATTATTTAATTTGTAAATTAACTGAATCTATTGATTTACTTAAAAGATTTTTGCTGATGGATTAAGAAATGAAGTTGGACTTGCTTTTGATTTTAATGATGTTCTTTGGGGAGTTGAAAATGGATTTGATAATGCTAACAGACCAGATTTGGGTGGAGATATTCACAATGGAAATCCAGCTGAAGAAATGAACAGATTTGATGGCCCAGTTGGAACTCATTACGGATATCCGTATTGTTTCTCAATTCACAGACATCCAGATTACGTTGCAGGAACCCAATTTGCTCATCCAAACTTCATGAATGACGGAACTCACACGGACGCTTGGTGCAAAAACCCAGCGAACGTAAGCAAAATCAATTCATGGTTTAATTTACCTGTTAATTAATTTAATTTAATTTAATTTTGTAGTTGTAGTTTAAAAAATATTTTTAATGGTTTTAGAATCAACCACCAGCTTTCCCAATGCCAGCTCACAATGCTCCACTTGGAATTCACTTTTACGATATTGAATCCCCTGGATGTGATGGAATTGAAGGAGGATTCCCATGCTTCATGAGAGGAGATCCCTTCGTGGCATTCCACGGATCTTGGAATTCTGATGTCAAAGTTGGGTCAAGAGTTGCTTGGTATCCTTTGAACAAGGCCACCAATGAACCCACTGGGGACGATATCAACATCATTTTTGAACCACAAGTTGCCACATGTGGAAACAATTGTCTTGAGCCAGTAAATGTTATCTTTGATAACAAAGGACGAATGATCGTGTCTGCTGATGGGTCTAATGAAATCTTGCGAGTTTTCTTCAATCATCCCCCACCACCAATTGTTCAAGCTTAATAATGTTACGATAATAAATAAACTCAATTTACAATTAATCTATTGATTTGCATAAAAATGTTGCAAATTACATAATTATAATATTAGGAAATTAATATACTTTAGTACAGGATAGAATATATAATTTCAATCAAGGCAAGATTATAAAATCTTTACGGCTATGGTCCTATGGTCATAATTTTTGGTGAAATTTTAATTTGCCTAAATGTTGAGATTAACCCGCATTTAACAATATTAAGCTTCATTCACGCCACCAACTCCACGTGCTCACGAGCTCACAACACGATCTTGAAGTGTTAATTTAGAAACTGTCTAAAAAGTTAATTAGTCTAATTGAAGAGTTTCGGACATGGCGGAGTCACAAAATTTGGAACCTACGCTGGGTAAAGTTAATTACATTAAAATAATATTAAAACATTTAAAGCTTTAATATATTACTCCTAATCCAATTTAAGTACTCTATTTCATATTACGTAATAATTATTATATCCAATTCATTTCCAAAGTTTGTTCTTTAAGATGTTGTTGATTCTTTATACTGAGGGATGAAATCGATTAATTTGTTTCAATCTACTCAATAGATAAAATTGTCGAGAAGCGAATTCTCATTGATGGCTTTGGTCTTGGCGACGACAAAGCATTCGGGTACATTATCGGTGAATTTCAAAAGATGTCCGAAATGGATAAATCCAATCCAGAATTGTAAGAAATGATAATTTCTAAATTATTGAATATTTTGCGTAATTTGATGTTATGAACTAAATAAATCATTTCAAATTGTTTGTTTTAAACACTTTGTAATAATTTAGAAAGCAGACATATCAGATGATCATGCTGACCATTGAGAAAATCAAATTTCGAGCTACCCGTGACTTGATGGCCATTGAGGCAACCGAATCAGCGATTGAGGTCTATCGCGATCAAAAAGAAAAGATGCAGGAGCAAATCAGAGTTGTGAAACATGAAATTACTGAACTGAGAACCGAGACGCTCAAGCAGAAGGATAAGAAGATCAGTGATGAACAATGTCAATTGTTGGAGAATCTCATTAAAAAACAACCTGATAGAAAGACCAACTTGGCTCGACTCGGAAAACTTACAAAGGAAACTTCGGCTCTTGAAGTATTATTTGCCAAATTACAAATAGTATTTGAAATGATAATATTCTTTTATAAAATCAAATGAATTAATTACTTGTTGTATATTAACTATTAACTAACATTAAATTTGGGAATCTGGCAAGTTTCATTTTTATGATTTCAGGATAAAAATAAATTCTTAAAGACCAAGTGTGCAGATCAAGAACGAGCTGCTCAAGTGATTCCCCAAACAATACAAATCATGTTGAATTACATGGAGCCAACAGAAAAACCCCCAGTTAAAGTTCAAGATGACAAAGCCAAATATGACGATGTTTCCGATAATGAATTGGAAGTACTTTCTGCTGAAAGCATCAATTTGGACAATTAATTTTGTTCATTGTTACTTCTTCATTTCATGTTTCTAATTTTTTACTTTAACGATGAATGTGTATCATCTCTTTTAAAGGATTAAATCTTATATTTTATCATTTTTAATTTCCCACTCAAAGTAAGACAAAAATGTATATTTTACTTAAAAATATGTAAAATTCTTTTATGTTATATTGATAAACCATTTTGGGTTTATCAATATAACATAAATTAACAAATTATCAAATGTTTATTATTTTAATTTCTGTTTAATAGTAAATTATTAAGATGCTCAATGCTCATATGACTTCATTCGGCATAATTATTATAAGTTTACTATACACGATTATTAATTAGTTATCTGCTTAATTTGGTTACTTTAACAGACGCGGATAATTAAACATATCCATAAAATTACGCATGTAAGCTAGATGAGAAATTATATAAGTTAATAAATAATTATATAAGACTATGCTAAAATAAGAAATAAGTAACGGTATTTAATTACTGAAGCATATTTTCACGGTCAATATAGGAAATTGGCTAGGTAAAAAAGGTAATATTTTTTGGGTTGGGGCGAATAGCGAGTTTATTACTGAGCTGCGTCTATTCTAGCAGTCTACATTCGCGAATTGGATTTGTAAATATTTTCATTATCATAAAATTCACAACTTCTCTTTTTTCTTTTTCTTTGGTCGCTTTTCACTCACTCGGCAAATTCAATCGTAATTTTACGATTTTACTTTCCATCAAGCATTATCTTTTTAATTCTGGTGGCAATAGGCTTTAGATAAATATAACTTTCATAATGACGTGTCTTATTTGCCTTCGTAATGAAGGGGTTTACTTCTCCGGCGAATCTGCAAAATTTTGGGAAATTTTTGTTCAACTCTTTTCACTTCCTCAGCAATTGTCTAATCACCTAAAGGGTAAATAAGAAACATCTATGCAATATTTACAACCATTAACTTTGACTGGAATAAAAGAAAAGCAAATAAACTCGAAAATGAAAATGAAATTTATTGCTTCTTTAGGGAATCCATGTTGCAGCAAATGTCGAGTCAAATTACAAATCATTGAAGTCATCACAAATGAAATTGGTTTACTCAAAGACAAATGGAAATATGTTGAAAATGGCATGAAAGATTCTTTCGTCAATTCATTCCAAGAATCTGAGGAGCCGTCGGAACCTTTGGATGAAATCTCCATTCAGTTGCGCATCAGTCTTCTAAACAGTAAGTAAAACCACTAATTATTTTATAAATATAAATACTAATTGCATAATAATTAATTTAATTTAACGAGTGCAAGTCTTTATATTTATTTTGCCATTATTATATTCGTAATTTGGCATATAGAAATTTGCGGTGAGTTTCCCTCACAAACTCATTGTCAGGTTCCTGCACCTCCTTCTCGCCCTCAGTCAAGAAACGCAGTTCGAGAAATCGAAACGAAGCGAAGTTCATTGGACATTTTGGATTCTCAGGCCATCTTGTCATCTAATATCAGCATTGAGCCACACGTCGTTCTTGAATCTCAACTATCTGAAATGAATCTCACATTAAACCAAACATTCCTCCCAGATCAGACCATTGCTGAGAGCGAGTTCGACCACGAGGAGCTTGAAGGCTATTACGCTGACGAATATGAAGCCCCGGACTTCAACTCGACCCAATTCGTCGAACAGTCGATGATTGAAACTGATGAACCTGTGAGCTCCGATGGCACGTCCAACCACGCTCATTTTAAGAAAATCAAATTGGAAAAATTATCCACACCACTTAAAAAGCCCCAAAGGAGGATGATGTCTCCATCAAAGGTGAACAAAATTAGAGACAAGAGGAAGTCGAGAGCTTACATCTGCAGAGCTTGTCCAGAAAAAGGCAAATATTCGACCAATGATGAATACGAAAATCATGTCAAAGTTATTCATCCAAACATACATTATTCCAAATGTCCGACTTGTTCCCGCATAATTCTTGAGAAATCTCAAAATTCGGGGAACAATTTGAAATGCCATATGAAAATCCACGAGGAACGACAATTCAAATGCCCGAAATGTGCTTTGGCCTTCCACCGAAAAATACATTTGGATCATCATCTTGACGTTCACGAACTGACTCGGGAAGTTTTCATTTGCGAGGTTTGCTCTTCGACCACGGTCGGACAACTCAATTATGACCAGCATATGAAGAGGTATCATGGGAAGAGGAATTACAATTGTAAGCAGTGCGGATTCAACACTTGTGAGGCCTCAACTTACGCCAATCATCGGGAGAAGTGCAATTAATCATTTTCTTATTTCTTTCTACACTTATTTCTTATTTCTTGATCGTTTCCTTTATGTATTAATTTAATAAAAACCTCATACACATATTTCATTCCGTCCATTTACAAATTTATATTTCGAGACATATATTATGTAAAATTTAAAGTAGTTTTGTAAATTGTTATCTGTATTAAGTTTAAGGATAAAGGATATTATTGTTTTTAAAATAATTAATTCCTTATTGCGAATGTTTTGATCTGTTGTCTTTATCGTTCTTTATCTTAATAATTTAAATTTGTTCATAATATACAGCAAATAGGTTCGAATGATTTTACAAATTAATGAAAACACAAATGAGTGAATATAGTACAAAATAAAATTTATTTAAATTGAAAAATTTATCAAATCTTATTGTTGACTATTTAATAAATTGATGAAGATTTTCTTTATATTCGTATTTCAAACTTTTAAATTGTTCATATTAATACAAAAGTCTTGTAAAATACAATATATAGTAATTTGTAATGTTATATATTATATAAACCAGAGACAAATTATCAAGTAAACCTAACATACTTAAAATTTTATTTAATCTTTTTTATGAAAATACTTTCTTTGAATCGATTCCAAAGATCTTCCTTTTGTTTCTGGGATCCAAAAGTAAATAAATATTGAAGCTGGTAAGCACATCGCAGCATAAAACCAAAAGAATCCATACTCGTTGACTACAACAGTCAAACTATCAAATGTTTTTGTTACTGCAAAAATTGTCAACCAATTGCACACAATAACAATTCCAGTTCCAACTCCTATTTTAACAAAAAACGAAAACATTAATAAACGCATAATGCAAAACTTAATTTTTTAATAAATATTCTCCACTTATTACGTTATTACCTTTGACATGATGAGGAATAATCTCAGAATAAATAATTGAAGGGATTGGTCCAATTCCTAAAGCATAGGACACAAAGAAAATGACAATTGATGCAACTGGAAACCAATCAAGTCCATTTGGAACTTCTCCACCATTTTGTTCTTTAATATAAAAGAAAACTCCGGTTGCTCCCAATCCAATGGCCATTCCAACTTCTGATATAAGAAGCAAAACCCTCCTTCCTGCTCTGTCCATAAAAATAAAAGACGCGACCACTGCAGACGCCACAATAACTGTAGCCAAATTAGCATTAACTGAACTTCCCGAATCCAAGAAAATATCAACAGCGTAAAATAAAATTGCTGTAACTCCGCAAAGTTGTTGGAAAATGTTTATAAGAATTGAAAGAACGACTGGTTTTCTAATTTCGGGTTTATGGATCAAATCCCCATATTTAAAATTTTGTCTTTCTTTGTCTTCAATGTAGAAAATCATCTAAAATGAGTTTATAAGAATAATTAATAACTATAATTAATTATTACAATTATATTAGATGGATTTTTAAAGTCAATTAATTAATTAATTAAATACCTCGTCATATTCTTCTTTAACTTGACTAAATTCAGTTGCCCCACGGAGTTTTATTAAAACTTCAATGGCCTCTTTCGTATGTCCTTTGTCTAAAAGATATCGTGGTGACTCGGGGATAAATATTAAGGCAATGAAAGTAATTAGTGGAACAAAAGCGCCATAAAATGCAAGCCAATTCCATTCAGCAAATATCCCAAGTCCAAACCTATTAACAAAAAAATATTTCAATTTTTCAATACAAGGTGTGTTAATACCAAAAATCCTCAATTGTTAAAAAACTATTTTACATGAACACAATTCCTAAAATGTTAAAAGTGTTGAAAGCGGATCCCAAAGACCCCCGAATATCTCGATGAGCCATTTCACTTATATAAATTGGCAATAACAATGTAGCCGAGCCTGACCCAATGCCTACAATTATGAAAGAAGTTTAATTAATATTAATTTAACTAATTGATTTAGAGGAAAATTTTGGTTATATTATTATTATCAAAAGTAATTGATTTTACCAGAAATGAATCTTCCAATATAAACCATCCATACATCTTTAGCAAAGAATATCAAAAGCCATCCTATAAAGAATGGTAAACAGAAAGCCATGAGAGATTTCTTCCTTCCAATTCTATCCGCGAACATTCCCGATATAGGACCCCCGAAAGCCGCGCCTAACTTAATGATTAAACTAATTTTATTAAAAATTTTAATAAAAAATATTCGTTAATTTCATGTTAATTACAGCTACTAAAGAAGCAATCCAAGAACGTTGGTCGTCAGTCAAATAACCCAAATCTTCAGTTTCTTCAAGACTTGGTAATGCAGGTGAGGAATAGCCAATGGCGCATCCAGAACACAACATGATAAGTGAAGCTAATCATTTTTGAATGGTCATTATTTTAACACTTAATATTAGAAAAGTCATTGATTAAAATTAGAATATTTAATTTATATTAAATACATGCAATTGTTGCTAATATTTGATTTTTCTTTTTTGGTTGAAATTGGGTTTCTGTTGTGATTTCAACGCTTCTTTGAGATTCTGCATCCCCGGCTTCATTATTGTCTTGCGACATTTTAGCACACCTAATTTTTAATGTTATATTTTATGTTATTTCATTATCATTTAGCATATACTTAAATAGTGAGTATAAGTGATCCTAACTTTATTATTTTAGAATTTTATAACGAGATATTTTTAAATACATATTTTTATACAATAAAATAATAATTAATTTTATTACTTACTTTTTTATAGAATAAGCCAATATTTTTTACTTTCTCAATGAACAATTATTAATTGATGCATCTCTATTAAAAAATACTAATACTTTGTTAGGCTTATAACTATTATTGGTAAGAATATTTAGAGAAGCTTATCAGTTTGTGAAATTGACGACCAGCGAATTAATCTTTATTTCATACAACAATTAACATTTACCTACTTGTGCTACATCGCTACATGAAGGTCGTGAATACATAATATGAAGATTAGAAAAATTTGTATCAAGAGTTTCTTTATCTTTCATCTCTTACAAAATCGCATGCTGGACAAGTATATAGATTGTGCTCTTTTTTGTTACTTTTATAACCAAAATAATTTCCTTTCATACATATGTCGATTGTCTATTTATTTACCTACCATATTTTAAGTCTATTTAATCATTATATTACTCTTACAACTACAATACGTGCAATATTCATCAGCATACATATTATGGAAAAAATGCATGGCATTTTTAATTCCTAATTCTAAGCTAATTGTTAGATTGGTAAAACTTGAAATTATAGAGTAAGCATAGCATACATCCGTTAAATGCATATTAATTTAATATGTTAATTTGTAGAATTTGTGCCAACCTCTTTAATTTCCAGAATGCCACACTGACTTTGATTTTCTACTGAAAATGATCTTATAAGTACGATTTCAAATTACTTAAATCTTTTAAACTACTTATGTAGGTATTAAAATCCGATTTTATTCACCAAAATTTGAACTTTGACCAAATCTAGCCAATTATATCATCATATAAGATTAACTATTAATTACATTTACATATATAATATATATTAATGACTATTAATAATATAATATACTTATATATTGTAATTATGATAAACAATTGTCTACAAAGAATAATAATTAAAAATTATAACATTTGAAAGAATTAACTTTAGTTAGGTTTTGAACCTTATTTAGAATTAATACAATTAGTACAATATTCCATTTTCTAACTTAATCAAATACTACAATTTTGTATGCGAATAAAAATAATTTTCATAGCATTCATTAATTTATCGTTAGTATATTTAAATTTAATTACAGCTATTTTGATAATATTAATAAATTGTGTATACAATTACACATACTATAGACAGATAGAAATTTTAAACTACATTTTGCAATGAGAAGAAAAAAGCTTTGTGTATTTATCTTTAATACATGAAAGAGATAGAGATAAGAAGAAATTTGAAATTTGAAAGCTCGGTTTATTCAAGAAGAGTTGTGCGGACAATGATTTCCGTAACGGCATAAGGATCGCAATTTGAAGATGGACGACGATCTTCCAAATAACCATAACCATCAGCATCAACGGATCTAATTAAACCGAATTAAATAACATTTAATAAATAATAAATTGGTCATTATTATAATTTATTTCATTAAAATACTTAAATAATGATAGAATTATAATTGCACATACCTTGGAATTCTAATAGAGCATCCTCGGTTTGCAACACCTAAAGATTAATTATATTATAATTAATTTTCTCAATATTAGAATATTACTAATTGCATTTATTTATTATCTGCAACTATTTAAAATGTTGCAAAACTTCTTGAATTTAAATTGTATTTATTAATTAGTTTACCAGCAGAAAAGTCGTGAATGGATGAAGTTTCGTGGTGTCCAGTGAGTCGCCGTTCGTTGTCTTTCCCTCCCTTGGGATCGTAAGCCTTGATGTGTTCCATGTGCTTCAATGACAGTTTCTTGATGGCATTTTGAATTTCATCAATTCCTCCCTTTTCTCTCATTCCCTTCGTGCTGTAATTTGTGTGGCAACCAGCTCCGTTCCAATCACCTATAATTAAAGATAAACATCATTAGATTATTGTTTGAACCACATTAAGACCTTTTGTAAAGCATTATTCTGATTTTAATTGATGAAAAATCTCACCAGGAATTGGTTTTGGGTCAAGACTGACACAAACTCCGAAATCTTCAGCAACTCTGTGAAGAATGTAGCGGGAAACCCAAAGTTCATCTCCCATCGAGATTCCTTCAGATGGTCCTACTTGGTATTCCCATTGGGACGGCATGACTTCACCGTTCGTCCCGCAGATTTTAATACCAGCGTAGAGACAGGCTCGGTAATGAGCTTCGACCACATCTCGACCGAATACCTTGTTAGCTCCAACACCACAGTAATAAGGACCTTGGGGTCCTGGGAATCCGTTCTTGGGCCATCCATAGGGATATCCGTCCTTGTCAAGGAGAGAATATTCCTGTTCCATTCCAAACCACGGAACGTGAGATTTGGCCTTGGTCATGGCGTCAGCACAGGTATTACGCTTGTTAGATTCTATCAAATTTAAATAAGATTAAATCAATTAGGTAAATTTTTGTATACATGTATCATATATGGTAAATATATTATTTATATATAATTAATATTTAACCAACCCGTTGGCTGCTTGTTGTATTTGTACGTATCGCAAAGGACGAGCCGGTTGTTTCCACGGAGGAATGGATCTTTGAAGATGGCTACAGGATTAAGGTACGTGTCAGAATTGCTTCCTTCGGCTTGATACGTTGAGCTTCCATCGTAATTCCATTCGGGCAATTCTGTATTACATAGTTAAACAAGCAAATTAATCCGAGTATAATTTTCATGAAATGGTTCTAATGATTATTAAGTTATTTTCATACCAGAAGGACATTTTGGAATAAAGTCGAGTGTCTTTGTCTTTGATCTTGTGAATTCTCCCGTTCCATCAATCCAGATGTAAGTTGCTTGACAGACATTGTCGTCAAGCGGAAGTGACATGTAACGGTCATAGACCGTCTTGTTTGTCTCCGTGTTTGGCAGCATCTGTAAATCAGATAACATATAAAATTAAATACCAAGGTATGAATATGAATACCATTGTACATATTGTATGTATTTAGCTATTTAATTATATAGCGTAATAAATATAATTAAGTTTAACGCGCAATTTTCAAAATTCATCCATAAAAAATATATTCCATGACATGTGGATTTAACATGTAATGTTTTATGACATGAAAAACAATAGAAAATTGTGGGCTGTGAATTAAATTAAAGATAGCAATTTCATTGTATATTTTTATTCTTTTGTGGTTTTGGTATTCGCAGGGGAAGACCTTGAAATGAAAATGTATTCTGGACCAGCCTCTACAGGCTCCATATTTATCCTATAAAAACATCATTTTTCCGATCCTTTATTATGCGACTCAAATCCACTCCGCCTTGTAAACTTTACTCCTCCTTTAAAACACACTTCAAATATATTATCACACATATACCCTATTTACGTGTGTATTTATGGTGGGGCATTGAAAAGTCGTGAAGGATGAAAAGGAGAAAAACTCAATGTCTTTACTTTTATGTACATATATCTATCTAGGTACTTGAAATCCTTGAGAATTCAAGGGAGATGGCTTCTCTTTAATTGGAAATGTTCTGCCTGAGAGATTTTAAATTCTCCTGGAGAATTCAAAACTTGAACTATCATTTACTTTATAGCCTTTGAATGTCGTCTCAAAGTTAAAATTCTATATAAAATAATTTAAATAATTGAATATGCAAGCTGCAATTAAAACTAAAAGTTTAATTCAAGGAAAGCCATAAAATGTAAGATAAAATTTTTAAAAATATTAGAAAAATCCATTCAAAATCTTTTGTTTTTGCATATAATTATTTATTTACAACTCAAAAATCCCAGTCTGGCTTTATATGAAGATACCAAAACTCGTTTCTTAACTATAGGTAATAGTTATAAATAAATATAATAGATATGTAAAACATCACCCATACTGTCCATACATAACGAATATTAACATTTTATGAAGAGAATTATTTCGCAATTTAAAAAAGAAAAAGTCAAGAAAGAAAATTAATTTCTATTTATAATCATATACATAGATCCTTATTGGATAATCTTTCGCGAACTTGGACCTAACAAATGTTGTATTCATATTCAAATATTCAAATCTACATGCTGCAAAATACAATCTTACAACTTGCTTAAATTCACGTCGTATGTATTTAATAGGTAATATCCAAGGGGTAATAATCATGTTCATATTATGAATAAGCGTATCAGTGAATAAAAAATGTTATGCAATGTGTTTACTGTGACTAAATGATTTTCATGATTATAAATTAATAGGACAAATGTCACGATCCACAAAACAGAGGTTGACATTATACTGATAAAAAATCACATACCACTTCTGTGTCACAAATCTCATTAAATCAATTCTATTTTAGAACATGAGATTCGTATTAAGTAATTATGAACCAAATTCTTCTACTATTCGAACTCACATAGACTTGTTGGGATCTTTTTCAAGTCTTGCGAAATGTTCCGATAACCTTAACATCTTTGATTGAATAAATGATTCCATTTATAGGAACGACGGCTAAATAAAAATGATTTAGATGATTAAAAGTGAAATCTTAAATGAATTAATTAAAACATTATGGGAGATCAGAAGGATTTAAAGAATATTCCTAATGTTAATCTTTTCAGCTTCAGGATATACAGATATGTACAGATATTTTGAATGATTCTGCGGCTTACTTATAATTCTTATATGTGGCATTTGTATTGGTATTTATTATCAGAGTGAAGGATTGGGAAGCAAATAAGCAAATCAGTGGGGGATTTTTAACTAGGAGAGATCAAATAAGATGGATATGAAATATGATATGACCAAATATGTATATTGAATAAATATGTGGAGATGAGTATGATTTTTGCAAAACAACGCATGGTTGAAGCAAACCGAGGTTTTGAAGTTAAAAAGTGAGGTGTGGGTCGAAATAGACTGTTGATGGCCTATTTTATCTCCAAAGACCTTGCCCTTCCTTTTGATAAAAATACATTCGAATGAACTGCCACGAAAAGAGAAACTTCAAAACTTCCCATGCCTTCGAATACAATAAGAATTGGGATGCAGAGCGAATATCAATTCAATTATTATTAACTTTTAATTTATTAACTCAATAATATAATTTTCATATTTTATTTACATACATCTATTATTGTATAAATCATACAATATGCATAATATACTCATAACAATTGATTAATCAGTGAAAAATTAACGATTTGCTTAAGTCTTTTTAAATTGTAAATAAAGTTGCAGATTCATGACTGTTTGTGTTAAATGTTATGCTAGATGAAAATATTCGTAAACAAAATTGCCATATTATAGGATTAAGCTATCTAAAACATAATATTCGTGGTAAACAGAACTATTTTTTTACTACCAGTTGACATTCAAATTAAAGCTATGTTATATAATACCACCAATCGTGAATAAATTGTTAATGAAATTTAGCCAGATGAAAAAATAAGTAAAATGTGTTTTTATGATAAGCAAGTGCAAACCTTGGTTCAGTGGGTTGAGAAGGTGATTGCGGTCGAGAAGAGGCGAATCAACTGAGGAGGATTCAATACAAGTTAAGCTCATTTATATACAAACGCCAGACGCTCAAATAAGCACCATACATCCCATATTAACATTGTCCACACGTGAATAAAGCCCAAGACTACCTAAAGGCCCATCAACTTATATTACGTTCCCTGATTATATAAATTGCAAGTACAGGGTTTATTCAAACGTTTCTCATTCTCCTTCTCATAAACTGTGATTGTGTCCTCTGTGCTAAGTTGACAATTGGTGGAAAAGTAATGAGTTGTTTATAATTATAAATTGTAAAAATAGTCGTTGAGTGTTGAAGCGGAGGATATGAGAAATTCATGTAAATAACCTCGTACAGGATAAACTTAAAATACCAATATATACTTATAAATGGAGATTGGGGATAACCAAGAGTGAGTGGATTATAAAATAATGAAAATAATAATGATATTACATATAAAATATACATATAAATATTGTAAGTTATAAATGATTTGATATGATGATATTTATATAGTACTTAAGTGTGTAGTAGTTATACTATTATTGATATTTACACATCAGTGCAGCTAAATGACAAAACTTATTTTCGTTATTTCTGCCCCAGTTTTCCTTAATAGTGCAATAACATGAATCAGGATGTTGAAGCTGTATGAGGCGAATAATAGGAATATTTTAATTTTTAAAATTAAATACAAAAATTGATCAATGGAATGAAAACGCAAGTAGTGAATACAATATAGGTAATAGTGATATGCTTTTAAATATGGTTTGATCAAACTACGCATTTGGACTACTTTTGACAAAATTAAAATAAATAAGATTTGAAGCTTTTCCAATTTCCTTCAATTGCCTGAATATTAAATAGACCTTCATCGATTCTTTAATAGGCCATGCATTATGTAAATGTGTATCATGGAATTGGCGAAAGAGAAAAATTGATGGGATGAGCAAAATATACCGCATAAATGTCTGTATGTGTACCATATACTATTATAATGGTGTTGTCATAATAAATCAGTTTTAAATTCCCTATCAATTTACACCGCTCGTCGAGAATCCTCGTTTTTTGCTATTACTCTGCCCTTGAAATCTTAGATAATGGCATGGGATGGGATACACATTGCTTTAATTGTTGTTTACCTCTTTTCCATGCAATGTTCATCCCATATTTTTTATATTTACATGTAACAAAATTGCATATAATAAGTATATAGTATAAATATCATACACATACATATTTAGTATAGAGTCATTATAAACTATTATGTTTTAACAATAATTAAATAATTATGGCTATTGTGATACTGAACAGTACGTATAGTCATTTTAGTTTCCTGTAATTGTAAGTCATACAATTTGTTCTTTACGCACTTAAAATAACTTATCATGTAAGGTAATGCCACTTTAATAGAGTAAAGTATGTTATTATCTTCCAATCCTAAACTTTTGTAGTATATATATATATATATATATATTCAACTGTCACTCTTCGCTTTATAAGAATGTGCTATCACTTATTGCATCCTAAAAGTAAGTTTTGTAAAATTTACGAAAACACTGGCGGATGTTTCTTGGATTCGTGGAATGAGCCTCATTAAGACTTCGACAAATTTTATTTTCAAACATATCGTAATAAGATAAATGTACTATAGATTAAATTGTATAAATGCGATGGTTGGGTGGTTTATTTAAACAGTAGAATCTGAAAACATGAATGGAAAGATTGAATGTCAAAATGCGTAGAACGTACCTAATTGACAATGAACAAATGAGGGAGCATAAAGGGATCTTATAGGGAGAGAGTGATAGGGATTTTCGAACATTTAATAATAAGAGAAGGTCAACACGCAGAGATGAAATTTGATTTTTGTAATGTTTAATGTATCATATTGATACAAGTAGCAGAAAACAAAAAGTGTAACAAACGTATAATGTTTATATATTACATGTAGAAAATTATATAATTTTCGATATACTTATGTAAGTATGTTGATTTATGTAATAATATATGGTAAGTAGTTAGGCATGTTAATATTTGGGTATACAACAACAATATTAAAATGTTTTAACTGTAAGAGTAACAAATGGGTGTTGGAAGTTAGAAATTGAAAAGAAAATGAATAAGGCCCTGAAATTAATAATGACATTGTTTTAAATGTCAAAGTGATTCTCTTCAACTTCAATGTCTCATGCTTCATCTCTTCATCTGGAACTCGATCGTATTCTTTTACACAATACATAATTCACAAAAACTTCCATTCCTAAATGTTTGGTCACACAAACGTGTTCTACTTTACATATTTGATTTGTAACAATTTCCATTTATTATTAATCATTATTGTTGTAATTATGTTAAACCGTATAAGCATTATTTATAAATCTTTAGCATTATTTATAAATGCTGGGACATTTCTATATTGTATATGAAATGGGTATATTCCATTTATTACACATGGAGATTTATAAACTCTTTACATACTTAAATAGATTTAATTCGCCACGTGTGCCGAACATGAAAATGTCATATCAAACAAATATAAATAGAAATGTATATTTCATTATATGGCCAAAGAAGCATTGAGTAAAACTGCATTAAGCTGGATAATAAAATCATAATCGTAAAATAAAAACAAGGAACATGTTTCGGTTCTTTAAAAAGCTTCAAATGGCAACTTACAACGTCATTATAATTATAAAAAGTGGAACATTATTTCTCAAAAAACCTACCGGTGCTTTACCATAATTCATAAGTATAAATTCTCACGGCGCGAAATGTGAAATACAGAAACGTTTATTCTTCAACATTTTCTTACCTATTTATATCTCAAATTAAAAGTTAGTACAAAATTATTTTTAAATAGTTTTAAATAATGTTAATAATTACTATTTAAATTGCTAACTTACCTAATGACAATTTAACAATATTTAAGCTTTAATTCATTTTTAAGCATACATAAATGGATTTTGGACTGACTTTGAGGAGATGCACAATTCAAAGAGAACATTAATTTTCATTGCCTTTCCTTTAAATAGACGATTTCACATTAAAATCTTTGTTAAGTCTTTTATAGGAAAATAATTACAAGTTCATTTTCATAAATGTACTAGATTAAGATATGTATTGGATAGGATGTATGTATAAATGAAATTCTGCCAGATGAAAATTGCTAAATACATTTTATAAATCACAAATGCCTAAAATGCGTATAATACCATTATATATTAAAAGTATTAGTACATGTTTCACGTAAATTATCTTTTAAAAATTATAATTTATTTATTACTCCTTTGCATGAGTATGAGTAATAGTTATAAAAAATAATCAGGCAATAACAATAACAAACATCAAGAGCTATTTTATTACAATTTGAAGGTAAATTGAAATGTTAGATCTTCTACATTAAGTTTTAAAAGATAATACATTTAAATGACTTTATCATCCAAGGTTGGGAATAATAAAACTGGATATTTCAGGTTTTTGACTTAATTTTACAAAATCTTGAGACTTTTTGAAAAATATTTAATTTTTGGGTAAAAAATATAGAATTATTTTAGATAATGGGCTATAAGAACATGTGCCATTACCTTATTACCTCATTGTCAGTACTTAAAGTCAGTACTTACTATAAAATATAGCGACTCTCCAGATAGATGAGGAGAATTTATAACTTAATATATATTTTAAGGTAACATTTATTAAGATTAATCAGAAGTCCTTTTTCATTCCTTCTTCATTTACGTATGTACAGGCCTACAGGTTCATACAGTACAATATGACAGGGCTAGGACTAGGACATACATACATTTACTTTTAGTACACACATATTGTATCAGAAATCTGATGATTGAATTTCCTTATTACATCATTTGTAAAAGAGGAACAATACAATACAATAGTTTAACTACCATTAATATTGTGTAAAATGTGATCTCGGTTTAATAATTTGAAAGAAGCATGCAATCATTTTATCGTGCATAATCAATATGTAATTGTAATTGTCATAAATTGAAGTGTTATTTCCGATGAGTTATCGCGGGTCGGCGGACCAAAATCGTAATTTAAACACTACTACATTTAATTTGTCCTTATCTTGACTGTCCTTTTAATCACTTTTGAAACACTCATCCCTCTAATTAACAATTTATATTTTGACCTTAGGTTAAAATAATACAATTACGTAAACAAGCATAACTCAATAAGTTGTTGAGGATTACTGGATCAAAATTAGATGTTTATCTGGGAAAGTATACAACTTGAATAAATACGGTGACTAAATTGAGATTTACCATTATTGGAATTATGTTATATGTTTGTAGAATCATTTAACAACAAATTAATATAACACGAGTATAAGTATAATTACTTCAGATATTAATTATTTTTTTCGATACATTGATTAATTAGTATAACTAGATTATTAGAATCATAAATACAATGTCCAAACACATGTCAAGTATCAACGACAGATATTAGAGTATGTATTGTATTAATTGTGTTTAGGTAATATAAAATTGTTCATGTAATAAGTTATTAGTTCTATTGTTTTACCAATTTTATCGGAATGTACTTTGACTATTTATTGCATTTGGTCAAATGTTGTCATCAACTCTTTAAGCATGTAAAGCTACTGCTGTACATGAAGTTAAAGTAAATATATTGGGCGATTGAAAAGCAAAAGGAACAAATAGACCCTTTGGAACTTTTATGATCCAGTGAAACTGCGATGATACAGTCGTAAGTTGTGATAATGTGAACTATTCATTATTGACTTGGCCGATTAAAACTTGTGAAAATCCCAGTTAAACCGGGTTAAACCACAACTGACATATTAGAATGGGGGCATTTCTATTTCTATCATACACTTTCACACATAAGCTGAGGATAAGGAAATATTTTAAGCATGCTTTTAAAGAACTACAAGCTACGCATCCAAGCTGACAATGTTAAAAATTCCTGAAGATCCTAAATTGAAATTCATTTCAATCAATTTATTCATTTTCGATTCGTCGACTAGTTATTCAACTAACCGGAAAAGGAAAGAATAATTTGAATGATTAAGAGAATATGAAAGAATGAAAACCAAGTGTTTAATTATAGAGGTGGTGAATCTGGTTTTTGGTCTTTGCCTCTTTGCATGTGTGGAGATGGAAGGAAAATGAAACGATGGATCTTGTGCTGAAAAAAAGTACAGGAAAGGCAGCTGGAAGGAAGGCCGCCCTTTGCAAGGTACAAGAGGGAGATTGGAGGTAACCTACATAACGTACGCCCGGCTAGCTCAGTCGGTAGAGCACGAGACTCTTAATCTCGGGGTCGTGGGTTCGAGCCCCACGTTGGGCGAACTTTTTGCCCTTTTTTCACAACTTTTAACCCTTTTTATATGTTTTAATCAATTCCGGTAATTCTGAAATATAAATGCTCACACCACATAACCATTAATTATCTTTTATTTTAATTATTTTCTATTAGAGAAAAGAAAAAGAAAAACTCTTCTTCCGATTTTTAGCTTTCTCTTTGTCAATAAACGAGTTCGATCAATTTACCTGCTTACTTTGAGTTTATTAACAATTAACATTAATATTATATTTATGTTTTGAGATTTGATTTTATATACTACTTTATAATACTAATACTGTTAGTACTTGGTTTAACATCGAAAGGCATTTAATAATGTTCAATCAAAATAGGAAAATTGATCATATCACAATTGGGTGGTCAAATGAAATTAAAAGTAAATAAGAAATGCTTGAAACATTGAAAGCAAAATGGACATTACAGGTTCAAAGAGATGAGAAATTTTTATTCCGTTCCTTTAAAACCCAACCTTAGGAACCTTAGGAGAGACCCTTAACCTTGAATATGTTTTTGCTCCCATGCCCATAACGGGACAAAAGAGATAAAGAAGGGCTCTCAAAATTTTCATTTAGTATCTACCATAAGACCATGACCATACCAAAGATTATACGTTTGACAATTCATGTAAGAAATATACCATACATGAAATGTGCCATAGTTATATTTTATATGGAATGCTTATAAATGTATCTGTATAAGTATAATTTAGTATAAGCACACATATAAGTTTCACAGAGACATGAACCTTTGATGCACAAGCACAATACCTACCTGCTTGTGGACTTGACCTACGCAACACATTACGTATATTTTGTACAGTATAGCTGATATGAAGTATTTTGAAGTACCTGAGTACTTCAGAGCCTTTGCTATGATGTCATTTCAGAGTCCCATGGTGTGATAATACTGGGATTGTATCGGTGAAAATATCATTATTTTTCTCAGTCAGTGGTGTTGATCGTTAAGTCCTTTGGCCTCTCACCTTGGGCAAAAAATAAATGTTTGGATCTTCGGGAGAGGTTGAGGTGGAGGGTCGAGGAGTTGTCATTCAGAATCCGGGATTCGCAGGAGACCCAGTCATGGAATTCCTCACCATTCTCATCGTCGCTTTCGCTGTTACTCTCTTATCCAGAGAATTCTACTTGAATCGCTACTACTACGGGCCATGGAGAAATTACATCACTTCTCGATCATCCAATTTCGAACCATTGGTTGAGATGAAAGAAGGGAAAATGGTAATAAATATAATTTTATAATTTATTATTTATTTATACGCAAGAGTATTATTTAATATATTTCATAAATATAATATTTAGAAATTAAATATTCTTTTCTTATATAGATAAGCGACGAGATTTGCAAAAACCCACCACAACACTATGCTCACTATTGCGAGAACATGAAGAGACGCACTGGATTGGTAAATAAAAAAATAAAAGTTAACATAAAATTTAATATGTTTAAACTCATTATGAGGGTTAGTTTTACATTTTAAACATGTACCATATTAATCTTGTAACAATACTTAACAAGCGATATTTATTCGATAATCATTGACATTGCAGATTGTTCCACCAGTGATGGCTCCCCCAATTCCTTATCATGTTCCTGCTCAACAACTCGGGCCTAATTAAAGTGTTACTTTTATCTCATTTTAATTCTCATTGTGTAAATCAATCATTTGAATCCTATCAAAATGACAATCAAAAATTGAAACACATCTTCTTGAACTGTTTTACTTTTCTACGATCTCTTTTTATAAAGAAAATCAATGTTATTACCTTAAAATAAATTATTTAATGTCTTAATTATATATTTTAGTATGTTATTAATTATCATACAAATTTCGACAAATGCTCTCTGTATTTTCTTATACAATATTGTATTTACTTTTACTTCAATGCTTCAATTCTCAATAAATGAGTTCGTGTAAAATTACAATAACATAATGAGCAAGTAAATTATTCAGCATTGATATTGATGATTCTTAATGGTAAGTAACGGGTAAGTTGGGCTTTTTAAACATTCGGTATCAAAATAAGTGAGGAAACTGACAACAACGAAGAAAGACGTTTGTGACTTTGTGAGAGTAATTCCTGAAATCCACACGGGGGTAAAATGGGACATTTTCAACATCATCCAATTGGGTGCGAAAATATTGAGGGGAGTCTCAAAAGAAACGCCGAACTCGGAATATCTGACAACTTTTTCGGCAAATTAACTATAAAAATGGCAGAATATCTCGCTTCGATCTTCGGTACAGAGAAAGACAAGTAAGTTGAAATTGACATTTGATTACAGCTTATCAGTTATTTATATAAAACACGACACTATCATTAAGAATTTTAAACCAAACGGGATTTGAATCATTTTCATCCTCAATTTTTCAATACCTAATTTATTTTATAATTAATGTTCTAATTGGTTGATGCAAATGATGCTACATGTGTGATGTGTCCTAATTGACCATATGTGACATCATTAACTCATTTTTGATTGTTTTAGGGTCAATTGCTCCTTTTATTTCAAGATCGGGGCGTGCCGGCACGGAGACCGATGTTCGAGAATTCACAATAAACCGACATTCAGTCAGACAATTGTTCTCCAAAATCTCTACGTAAATCCACAAAACTCTACAAAAACTGCAGATGGTATATGAGCCTTCCTATATTTCATAATTATATAAAATTAATGTAAAGTGTAAAGATATTTTTTATCGCTAATAATTCATATTGAATTACTTTTATTCAAAAACAATAACGATGTTTTTATCATTTAACAGTGTTCCAAATGAACCATGTAAGCGATGAAGAAATGCAAGAACATTATGATAACTTTTTTGAAGACGTCTTTGTTGAATGCGAAGATAAGGTACAAAACAAAATTGTCAATATACTTACTATTATTACACAATTATATTAATCAGAATAAGCAAAACCTTTACAATGCTCTTATTTCTCAATTTTTAGTATGGCGAAATCGAAGAGATGAACGTATGTGACAACTTGGGAGATCATCTTGTTGGAAATGTTTACATTAAGGTAATTTTGTTAAGATACAATAAAGTCGCTTTTTTCCATTTATTAAACAATATATCACGCCATTCGCGTGAATCAAAATAAATTGACGTTATTTTTAATTTAAAATTCTGAAACATTTTACAGTTTCGCCGAGAAGAAGATGCAGAAAAGGCCGTGACTGAGTTGAACAACCGGTGGTTCGGAGGCCGTCCGATTTACGCCGAACTCAGTCCCGTAACTGATTTTCGTGAAGCCTGTTGTCGACAATACGAAGTGGGCGAATGCACTCGCTCCGGATTCTGCAACTTCATGCACTTGAAGCCGATTTCCCGCGAGCTTCGACGATATTTGTACAGCCGTCGGCGTGGAGGAAGAATTGGAGGTGGAAGAAGCAGCAGATCGCCATCCCCACCAAGGGACATCAAACGGGGACGTGGTGAAGGAGGCGGAGGCGGCCGTGGTGGTGGTGGTGGTGGCGGAGGAGGAGGTGGAAGACCTCGCTCAAATGAAAGAGATGGAAAAAGAAGAAGATCCCGATCGAGAGAACGTCGACACTAAAACTTTCCTTCATTTAAAGCTAACTTCACTTATTTTAAAATTAATCTTGTAAGCAAAGTTTGACTGTCGGTTGGTTAATCTGTATTGAGGTGTAAAATAATAGGTCATAACAATTGTTAAATTCGTTAATGTTTTGTTTGTATGATATGGTACTGATATAACAAGAGTAAGACTATAAAATAAGATACATTGATAAATTGTAACGATAATTAATTTATTAAATTAATGATTAGAAATAATCAATTATATTAGCGGAGATTATAAATATTCCTTCAATTGCTTCTTTATTTAGTTTGAATAAAAATTTGTATATTTATTAAATATTGTTTTCATAATGTTTTTACTGGTATAATAGTTTTTTGTACCCACAGATAAATAAGTATATCCTATGTATAGATAATACGAAATATTAAAAGAACTTTCCTGAAAAAACAGTTTTGTTTCTCATAAGGGCAAAATTAAAATAACATGACCAAACAAACCTACGCATTCTACAATCTTTTAGCTATAAATTTTAATAAATAGTAATTTCACTTATAAGTTAAATGACTTTATAGATGATGTTAATAAGTAGATCCAAATCATCTTAAATTGTCGACTATGCTTAATCTCACATATCTATGATAAAATGTTCTAGTGTATGTAGAGAATGAAACTAGACAAGAAATATTTACAATTAGTATGCAGAAATCTCGTTGGCCTTCATTGCAAAGGCTTAAATATATTAACTCGATGAGATTCGAATTAATGCTTTTTAAACCTCCATCAGTTGAAGTTCATAAAATCTTCTCAAATTCCAAATAAGAATTTCTAAAGTGAAGCCAACTGTGCCATATATTGGAAGATAGACCTGATCGAAAATGAAAGAGTTGGTCGAAGGAGACTGGAAAGATTTCTCCATCAGAATTCCCATCTTCACCGAATACGAAGCAATTATAGAGTCACTTCGTGAAACTTATTACAAGGAAGAAATTTGCCATAAGCTTTTAGGATGGTCAGAAGTGAAACGAAGGGATTTGGATCTCGTCATTCGAACAATCCTTCCACACAATTTCACACTTTGTGCATTTCATAAAGAAACCAACCAAGTAAAGACCGCAACATTCTATTACTTTTAATGTAACATATCTCCCAATTTCATATATTTATATAAACAGTGTAATAAACACGTACAATTGAATTTTTATTAGGCAATCAATATTTAAAAGCTTTTGCTACCTATAGTGTACTATGTAAAGGGTATGCCTAGGTATAAGAAATATTACTTAAATACCATTTGGTAAATTTTATGCTACTTATAATATGGTATAATGTTGTCTATAGTAGATTAGGTTTTAATGACTTAACATGATATAATAAAAGTAATTGTTTTATAATTAGGTTGCCGGCGTACGCATGATGATCGATAGTAGGAAAAAATTGGATTTCATGCGAGACTTGAATTTGCAATCTGAAGACATGCGGCGGATTTGGACCGTGAAGGCAAAACTTATTGAACTTGAGCGCAAATCTCCCGTCCCAAGGTTTGTGGAGGATGGGAAGGAAAATTACGCAGCTGGATTCCTTACGTCTGTGAGTCCCAAGTACCGGAAGCTGGGAATCGCTTCCGAACTCACAGAGAGATCATTGAGTTTGTTGAGACGCGAGGGGTTTTACTATTTTAAATGCTTCTTCTCCTCGCCCATCACTCAAGGCATTGCGAGGTCCATGGGGTTCCACACGTTGGCGGCAGTTCATCTCGCAGAGATGGTCGATGACAAAGGAGAAAAATTGTTCACAAAAGCTGGACCGCCGCCAGAATACTACATAACATACATGGCACTTCAATTGTGAGGAATTAATAAAAAATCTTCCTTGCCTTCAATTTGTTGAATTTCACCACATATTTTTTAACTTTTACCTTTTAATTAGAAAATAACAGACAATTTATAAATAAGTATATAGATTTATATTACAAATAAGTAAAGCTGAAGTATGTTTATAATTTGTACTCTATCTCTATTTAATAAATATTTGGTATACCAATAGAAAGTACAACTAAAAAACTTGTCGAATTATTTTATTGGATATAATTGAATTTTTAGAAAATCTGGTAATAAATCCAAATCTGATGAAACTGATGATTAGCCATTTACTATTAATCTTTGCACGTCTTCAGCTTCAGGTCTGCATATCTAGTACCATGTAGCTATGTAAAATGTAAGTAATTGTAAGTAGAACAAATACTATTTAAATGCACAAAGAACTCGTACGCCGCATTACAATACAGTTAATTTTATATCAATTTCACTTGAGAATCTTTTGCAGATCTAGACCAGTTTTTGAGAGAAATCTTTGAAGGTAATTGAATGGTTGATGGTTATATAAAGAGTATAAAAATATTCTACGTATACACTTCCTGTTTGCACCTTTACAAGTTTACACCTTTACACTTCAATATTGGATTTCTTCAAGAATCATGTATTAAGATCATATAATAAATGGATGAGAAATGAACGAGCCTACGAGACTTCTCGGAAAATTTAAATCTATTAGAGAAACTTGTGAAGGGGTGGAAAAACGATTAATTACCAGGAGATGTGTAAACAAGATTATAATTTTATGTAAATCTGTAACATTGTCTTCTGTTCTTCAATGACTTGATAAAAGGGATCGTGGAAATTTCATTCATTCTTTTGTTGATTATTGAGCCAACCACTGTGCCGTTTAATTACATAATTATAATTATATAATTATTACATTGGATTAATTTACACAAATGTTAATTCGTCAGAATTCATCTTTATGTAATTTTAACTAAATAATAAAACTTAAGCTTAAAACCCAACGAAAATAATTTTAATTTTATAATTTTAAACCAAATATATCCAAATGAGTTACCATTTTCTATTAGTATTTATTTTACTTTTTAAGTCTTCTATAAGTCAAAGTTCTGAATCAACAACAATTTTCCCTGATGGGTCATTAATATTTGATGAAGTGATTTCAAGTGATTTTGTTCGTTCGACCTTACAACCTGATCTATATATTGAAAGAGTTGAAACAACGGAGAATCCAAGGACGAATGTAATAAACAACTGTATATGTGGAATTGGGAATTCAAATAAATTTAAAAAGAATAATGTAATGTTGTTAAACTTATAATTTTAATACAATAATCATTACTTAATTTACATATAAGTTTAATGTTTTATATAACAAATATGTAAATTATACATCTAATATTATTTTATTATGAGAAAGTTATAATAAGAATAAATTAGTTTTTTACTGTTTGGTATTATAATGAAGACATCTTAATTTCAATAGGATTTACCAGAAAACATAAACAGCATAGTTGGCGGAGAAGATGCAGAGCCGGGAGAATTTCCCTGGCGTTGTTATTTCAATTTTGATAAAAAGGACGGTGAAGGGAAAACCGTATCAAACTCCTGCACTTGCACTCTTATAAGTTCATCTTGGATAATGACTGCGGCTCATTGCACTGCAAAGGCCTCAAACTTCAAAGTTTTACTTGGGGCGTGGAATTTATCAAGTGACGTTGGAAGTGCGAATTCCTTACTTTTTAAAATTCCAAAAGAAAATGTATTTCAACATGAATTGTTCGACGATGAAGATAATGACTTTAAAAATGATATCAGTGTGCTTAAATTGCCTGGGGCAATTAATTTTACAGATTATGTAAGATATATTAACCAAATATAGATATCATACAAGTATAATTAATTATCCTTTTTTATTCATACTACATACTACAGATCGTATATAGTATTTTATTAGATAATTATGTAGAATAGATTTTTAAAAATATTTTCGTCTAAAGTTAACAAAGAGGAATAATTAATCATTTTCAAACTATAAAGATTTCCCCTGTATGTCTTCCATGGAGTATGACCAAAGAAAAATTTGAATCTTCCCTCGTCACTGGTTCCGGATGGGGAACAAGGGAATATGGGAATTTAACAGGATCGGAAATTCTTCAAAAAGTTACACTGCCAGTCATTTCAAATGTTGAGTGCCAAAATGAGTACACTGCTTCTCCAAACAATTCCCATGTAATTGGACCAGTTCATCTGTGCACTTACGATCCCGGTCATGATGCTTGCCAAGTAATAAGATAATATTAACTTTAATTAATTTTATATTTTATTGTTTACCTCCCATATCCTTAAATAATAATAATGTATCATTTATATCTAAACTTGTATTTCTTGTTAAAACAACAAATATTTAATCTCAAAGTGGTCCATCAAACATTTTCATTTTCTTGAAGAAAACACAAAGAGAATTAATTTCTTTGCTTAGGGGGATTCCGGAGGAAGTATCGACTTGTTTGACGAGACGAGTGGTAAATACGTCGGAATTGGGATTGTGAGCTACGGCGTTGGTTGTGCTCTTGAAGGATATCCAGGAGTATTCACGAGAATTACAGAATACCTCACATGGATCCAATCCAAAACAAGTAAACTAGCTAAACATGAAATATCCATTTTATATCATCAAAATTATATGACTATTTTTGAATGTTCAAAAGTTGTTTAAAACTGAAAGGAAAATAATTAATAAAACTTTTTATTTCAGATGAAGACTTTTGTGAAATTTAAGTTATTCTTTTATTTTACATCTACTCTACATAATATATTAAAATGTTGATATGAATATGTATGAAGTTAATGTTTGTGGGCTTCATTTTATGCTTCAAAAAGGACGAAATTAAAAAGTCAAATGAAATGGGCTTTTATTTCATATAATATTGGAATTTCATTGAAATGAAAGTTCATGGGGTTAACAAGACTTTTCTCTTCACTTTGATGGAATTTATCGATACCGAAAATTTTATTGGAACTTTAATTCTCTCTGAATGCTTCAATTTAATAGCTTTTATTTCTTTTTGTGCATGTCGTTCCTACTTTGAGTCCTCAGACGGTGAGATGTGGAAAGAGCAGAAAAGAAAAGTTTATTGAACAATTCATACAAAAAGGGAGCAGAAACAGTGATTAGATTATAATACCTTTCTTTATATTCACAGAATCATAACTTCATAAAAGATTGTCATGTTTACATGCATTATAATCTATACCATACTATGTACATTATAAATGTATCGATATAACAGTATGATAGGTACAAACTTAAATATAACATTAGGTGTATTATTTATTACATAGAAAGTAAATAAAATGCACAGTAAGAAAATACCTAAACTTAAGTTACGTAAAGTATACTTTTATTTAAACTCAACAATTCCAAGAAATGAGAAATGAGATGAAAAATAAAATAAAGAAAGTTGAAGGAATGAAAGGGACAGAAAATGAAATATTTTCCCTTCCAAAGCTCCCAAAGAATAAATGTTTTTTAGAACAGAACATAAAAAGAAGGTTTGATCATAATGAGTTTCTCATTGCAGAAGAGCTTTCTTCAAAGTGACCTTGGGGAGAGGCAATAAGGACATTTTCCGGCTTACAATAATAAGAGGAGGAATAGAGGAGAGAAATGAGGGTTTGGCGTGGGATAAAACCAACGGTTTTTAAGACCGCCTTTAGATATTTAACCAAAGTACCGTCAGATTATGTATAATAATGTTGTGTACATATAAAATGCATTTTCGCATATACCATGTACATAGCTTACTTTATAGTACTTCTTGTGTACATACTTGTGTATAGTATGTAGTATACTTAAGTACCAAGTAAGTACCATACATACACACAGTGGATGAGAATTGGTACGTGGGTCTTTTTCCTCATCTTATGTAAATGGATGTAAATATGTAAAAAGTAAGAGCCGCATGCTCATGCATTAGTGAAAGCTAGAGAGTAGAGAGCCGCATTTAGTACTTCATTTAAATTTTAAATACTGTTTACTATAAATACAACCCTGTTTATACATGATATACTTAAATATTTTATACTACTTCCTTTGATATTCCAACTTAAACTATCTGTTCTGTCGTCCTTTTGTATCATACATTCATAATACATTTGCAGTTACTGTTTAAATATTAATGGCATAAATTGTAATACGTTATGTAATTGTGAAACTTGGAAATATGAAATTTTACTTTCTGCATATTAAAAATTAAAATAAACTTCAAGATAAAAAAAGTTCTGATAATAGCAAACAGTTAACAAGCAAAAATGCTCCAAACCCTAATGTGAGATTACACGTGTATGGTACATTTGTTGAATAATCATGAAGTGGATATAAGATGAGGTCATGAGGTGGAAGTAGGTTGTGTATTAAATCGTGAGTTTAACCTCCTTTTACGGAACCTGTGGAGACGCGCCGGATCTACTGAAAAGCCGGAAGAGGAAAATTTATCACTTGGGACCAGTGAAAGGAAATAGAAAATACACAGAGAGAAATGTCCACTTGAACCCAAGATGCGAAACAACAACAAACAGGACTCTTTTTCTTATCAACCGTATACATTTATGGTACAGAGTATACGGTAACGCACAACATATAGTATTGCCATTCTCATTAGCCATCAAAGAAATCTTTAGATCTTATCTTCAACCAGACTTTCTCCAATCTTCTATCTAAACACATCCAAATAATCCTAAACTATAAAGATTCATTGTGAGGGGTTGATAAATTTGTAATTTGTTATACAACGAAGCAATATGTATTTATGTAACGTACTATATGATTTAGTATAAATACTTATATGCTAATACGAAATACGACTAATACCTAAGCGAAGTATGTTAGGTAACTGTGTAACATATGGATTTTATGTGGAAAAATTTATTTGATCATTCATTCAACTTCATTTCCATAAAATATATAAAAGGATAAATACAGAGTTTATCAAGCTATTTATCTCATACGTTATATGAATAGAAATGACATAATAAATAAAGGATAAAAAATGTGTTGAAAGATTAATTGCCAATTTTTTAGGATTTCTCAACAATAGATAATGCATGAAGACATGTGCACGACCGTAACTCCCAAGCACTTGGCATTTTAAGATGAAAAGAGATTGCGTTTGGTTAAGTAGGGGAGTTATTATTATGTATTTGGGAAAGGCAAGGACTTTTTCCACAATTTCCCTTTTGCCAAGTTAAGTCATACGATGAGGAAATCTGGGCATTTCATTTAGGAAAATCCAAGTTTCCTTAAAGGGCTCAACATCTTTGGTGAAAAGGAGACAGGCGTTTGTATGAAGGGTAGTTAAAGTAAAGAGAATCTCCCTATGCGCACGTAGCCCAAAAGGCTTGGACTAAAGTGAACAGAAAGTGAGCAGAGTTTGTATGAAGAAAAGAAGTCGAGAAAATGACTTCGGGTAAATTCTACAGGCAGTTCGGGTTCCATCGGGATTTTCACAATCGCCAACTTGTGAGATTCTTCTCCCGTTGCGGCATTTGACTTTCTCCTCTCGACCCGGAACCATGAGGAAATACGAAGAGTTTAGATATAGGAGGGACGCGAGGGTCGTCGCGGCTATTGACCTGGTTACATTATAATTCCTCTTTTGTAGTAACAAATTTACATTACAATTTACAAAATACAATTTACACATACAATATGAGTCATTAAACATTGTTAAACGCTCCTTTGTTTAAAACCCTTTTATTTCTCTGAAATTCAAACATAGAATGAAGCTTTGCCGTTTGTTCTCATCATTATTCTCATTATAGATCATTTCCCTTCTACTTCTTGGTTTCCTCATCATTGCGACAATCTTCTTTATAATAAGAGAAATTAGTTTATTACCCGAATCACCTACGACTGTTTGGATCAACAGACCAAGTATTTACCCTTAATTACATTAATTACATAATTGATCATTGAAATATTTTTTTCAAAAATCTCATTATTTGAATTAAAAACAATCATTGATACTTTTACCTATATACAATAATTTTTTTAAAAACTAAAAATTAAAGTTCAATCTTATTTTATTAGAAATACAAATATTACATTCATATTTACAGGAGAAGAAGTGATCGTAGAACTTTTGATTTTATCTGGAAGATTTTTGCTCAATGCAGTTCAGCTAGGTGTGGCTCTCACGTTATTTGTTTCAACTCAAGAGGTTAGTATTTATATTTACCTATTTGCAATTGACATGCTTAAATCTATGTAGACTATTCTGTATTAAGTAATATTATCAAAAGAAAGTTAAACTTAAAAATTTAAGATAGGTCTAGAATAATTGTGCTTTCATCTGTTTAATTTGATCGCCAATATTTGAGTAGGTTCAATAAAGTACACATGTAATGTGTGATCTATCTGAATAATTTTTTATGTAGTATTAAATACTGTATAATACCCTATAATCTATTAAATAATACCAGACATAATATTTAGAAATAATAAGTAGCCTTTTACTTAAAAATTTAAATACTCACTGCAGTAATACATTTTTGAATCTACATTTTATACATTACATGAGTGAATGTGGTTTTTAAATTCTGCCATAGATTTATACATTGTTAAGTCCAGACAGGTAACGTTAAAACTTGTAGTTGTGGAGTATTAACTATCACAAGTCAAAGTCAAAGAAGCAATTAAGGATTATGAAAAAGTCTGACATATACCTGGAATGCTTATTGTAAAGCATTAAAATGAAATAATTCATTCGTTGTCGAAATTGAATCGCCGTATTAAATAACCCTCCTCCTGGCAATAAGTATGGGAGATACATGTCAGGAACACATAAACCCACGGAAATGAACTTCCTGTGAAAGCAGGGCATTAATATGGAGGGAAATCTGCTTTTGACGGCATAATGCACAGAACTTGTGCCTGACGCCCCCGAGTTCCATTTAGGCACGACACACGACAGAGTCCGTCAGTCGGAGTGTTTAATCAATTCTTTTCACAATTAACCTTGCTCGACTTTCTAGAATTACGCCACTTTCTCACATCCTCATCAGTTCATTCAAACCTTTAACTTCAAATTTGAAGGTCCCGGGAATGGAAAAAATTATTCCAATTGAGATTCCCTGTCTTAATATCCTTTTTAATCAAATGTCCAATTCGGCCAATTGCTCTTGCTTGAAGGGATATTTAAATTTTCCATGCTTTCCAGAATCTAATCCTGAGCAATAATGCTAATTCACGATCAGTTGATTCGGTCTGGCACATGTCAAGTATTTTATAGGATGGCATTAAGATTGGATTTGTTCAATGACGATTTATAACCTCTGTTGTAAATGCAAAGACCTCGAGTGATGCATGGTTGAATACATACCAACAGAGCTTCAATATAAGAAACGTGAAATAACCATATTCAAATTGAACAATACAAAATAACCGATATATTTATTTAATAACCATAATGACAATGAACAAAAGTTGAGAAAGAAATTTTGAATCGTCTTTGTATTGATTTTCAATTTTTCTCTGTATGTTTTTAATGGAATTATCTTCCGCCTTCTGACATGAAACGAAATGTGTGGGAAATGGTTTGGTGCATTAAAAGAATGTTTATATAACCTTTCAACAATAACTATAGTAGAAAATCTCGATAGAGGAATAATCCCTATAATATTTAATTTTATATGGTACTATTCCGTACTATGTACTTTATATCTATGTATTTGTTTATATATATATAATAGATTATAGATTACATATACTTATTGTTAGCTTACATCCATCATCCATCACATACATTACAATTAACAAGAATTTGCAATAAACATTTTCTATATTACTTATATATTTAGATTAATAGGTAAATATCAATCGATAATGTACAAATATACAATATGATTGTATAAATAAATGTAGTACTTTTGTACTACCTATGTAAACTACCTATTTATGTATAAGCGGCCAAATATTTCATCTAATACGACCAGGGCTGGGCAAAAATGGCGTCCAACCGGGTATTACTGCGGTTAAAACCGGTCGTTCAAACCAATTTAACACACATTAATATAGGTTTCACCCAACCGGTATTAACCGGTCAACTAGTTTACCCGCGGGTAAAACCCAGCCCTGGATACGACTGTATAAATATTTTTATATGCATATTATGTCTTTATAGGTATTTATCACGAATATATGAGAATAAGAGTATACTATAAATTCGTGTATTAAGAATAAAGGTAGTTATTATTTATTAGTAGATAGATGTAGACTATCGATAATTTAACTTTTATTAACATAATATTAATAACACTAGGTAAATGGAACATAATGAATATTTGATATAAAAATGAACGGTTAAGAATAATGAAAGAGTTTAAGTGGACATTTAAAGAGAGTTCAATATGAAATTTACCTTTACATAAATTTTGTGGGGTTTTGTTATTAATATTTCATATGAGCTCTTTTCAATCTCGGTTGTTAAGTTTGAATTGACCGACAAACATCACATAAATGTGTATCTTTATTCTACTTTATACATGCATACTTATACTCTATATAATTTAATATATATTATTAAATGTATGGTATATACATACATTACATAGTTGTATTTCGAAATATTAGCCATATTCAGCCCATTTAAGCATATCTACGATTAGTAATTTAAATTATTTAAATAGCAAAAAGGAATTAGGAATAACATATTATTATTTATGCTTTGCGTTATGCACGATATTCATTTTAATTTCTCTAAATGTAAATGTTCATCTGAAAAGCACTGCATTGTACATTTAGCATGTGTACGAGTATTACATAAAAGATGTATGTACATATCATTTACATTAACAATAAGTATATTGCAAGATTATCTGTGTATATGCGTGTCTCATATATTAAATATCGATGTCTCATTGCCTAATTGCTAATTTTAATTAATTCTCAATGCTATGTAACTAATTGTAAGCCTAACCAAATACTTTTCTATAATCAAAATCCACACTTTCAATCATATGTAGAGTAATGCTTAAATACTCTCTCAATGTCAGTCTGTAAAGGGAGATTTTCTTGAAAAGGATTGAAAACTACTAAAATGATTTGCGGGTTGAATTGAATCCTTCATTCACCCAGAAACGATTTCAAATTGGAATTCGACTCTTGTTGTGAATTTAATAAACTTGGATAAACGACCATATACCTAGTGTACATAAGTATATTGGAAGCTTCACGCCTTCAAACGCTGACGGTCCAAAGAAATAAGCCGACATAGTTTTCTTCAAGTTGGGAATTTCATTGAAGATCAAATAATAGAAAAATTCCTATTGCTTATTTATGCACGGCTAGTCTTAACTTTATATTACACACCATATATAGGAAAAATGATATACGATATACTGTATTCGCGAACTCTTTACATGTTGACATCAAAAATAAAAAACAAACTGTGAACTTGAACTCGTGATTTAATTAAATTACACGACTTTAACTCGTTTAATTTTAATATAAAATGTACTTATCAAATACCATACAGCATTTAATAATAATTTTAATTTTTATTGTTAACATCAATACAGATGTTGTTACTAATTTATAAAAGTGCATAATATAATAACATATATATCAGTACCCAGTGTATGTTTAATATACATATACTATACATTTATGGTATGTATAAGTGCACACCATACACTACACCACCAATGTTTTATAAAAAAAATCCAAACAATTTTGTAAAGTAAAATAAACTGTTTTTTTGTTCCAGGGCAGAGAAGGCGGCGTGAACGGAATTAAACTGTGGATATACTTTTCCTATATTCTCATATTCATCCTCATTGGGCAGCTTGGACTCATTGGGTCCGAAGGTTCGGATCCAATTACTTTGCTGTTTCCAGTTTCTTAATCAATAAAAACATTATTAATCCTCCAAATACTTCCAAACTTATCTTTATTCCCATATTATGTTTCTTTTAGAAATCGTGGCGAAGAATCCAGTGGCGATTGTAATATCAGCCGGAGAAATATTTTTCCGAGTGATTGGAATCCTCTTCGTGTCGGCGCATCGTCGAGAGCGAGAGAATCCGCTGCCGAAAGTTCCTCAGCCGGATGAAATCAATTTGGTGAGCGGCGGTTGTCAATGGAAGCCAACGACGGCATCCCCATACCCCCAATGGTACGATTTCTCTCCTGGGGAATCTCCGCCGTCTCCTTCTTCCCCCGTCCTCGTCTGAGTTTCTCAACCATTCACAACACAGTCCTGGCTTTATGTTGCAAACACCTTTCCGAAATAGTTGATTCAATCCCAATGAACTCAATATTATTATGGTATTACATATAACAATATACTATTACTATTATCAATTGTAATCTACATGCGTAAATGCACACTCAACCAATTTTTGCTAACAATGATTATGGATAACAAATAATAAATACATAATAAACTGTAATAAATATTGAGATTGTAAATTTATTATTTATTTATTTTAATGTATTAATCTTATTTGTACTTCTATTAATTATATAACGTAATTAGGTAAGTTATCGATTCTAGATTGTTTTTATACGTTGTAGATAATAGGATTTACAATTTAATATCAATACAATTTAACGAGTTGTTAATTAATATAAACTAAACTTTTATATTGCTTGTACTTAGGTAAAAATAAATAAAATTATTTATTGCCAAATTCTAAGATTTGTTTATGTCTTATTTAATATGAAAAAGTACCTAACTACCTATAATACATACAGATACATACAGGTATTTATTACTATTATTTTAGCTGTTTCTTTACTGATATGTTTATGTACCATATTTATTGTTATATATAGGTATAGTAGATAGTAATATACGTATACTACTACTACTTACGTTAGTGCATTGTATCTGTAGATTAGTGTAGATATTTAAAGGATAATAAAATATTTAATAAATTATATTACATTATACTGAATTATGAGTCTTTGTGCTTATGAAGATATTCGATTTAAAAACATGATAAAGGGATCATTTTTGGTTTTACTCGAATAATTAAAAAATTAATTGATATGTTACCAATTTTTTGAATCTTGCATAAGAGAAATAAGACATAATTCACATGTATACAAAACACATAATTTGGCATTTGGTATGATCTAAATGTAAGATAGTAGGTAAATGTTAAATTAAAAAAAACTACTAATTATTAAATTTCATTAAAAATAAGTAAGAATAACAATTATTAATTTAGAAAAGATTATCGCGTGTTAGAATTTAGTTATGGGCATAGAGTTATATTAGATATGTATACCATACATACTTATGGTGAGACAGCCTATAGCAGTGATTAAGAATTCTCAATATAAAAAGGATACAATTCAATAATTCATAAACAATTCTACCCTAACCCATAAACACATATTCTCCCGTCTTTAATTTTATAACATGAATAAATAAAGATTGACACACAAAAGTATAAACAAAATTTTATCTTTGTGTCTGTTTAAAATATATTTTTGATCAAAATTTTATATATTCTTTATATATGGTATTTAATATATCCGGTCAAAATACGAATATTGGAAGGTAGAAGCATTGTAAAAATTATTTCAAAATTTCAAACGAATACAGAATAATTTCAATATTACTATACTTCAGTTCAGACAAATATGAAAACTAAGAAGATAAATCATTATTTCTGTTGAACGGATTATTGACACAATTGTAAATAACCGCATAATTTAGTTTTGAATATTTTTAATTTAAAGTTTCATAATGCATTTTAAAATGAGACTTAATATATTTTACACCGTTGTATTATCCCTTGTTTGTTATATATCACTAGAAATTATGTATTTTACTTTATTCAATAATGAAGTTAGAACAAATAATATTTTAGAATTAGTCAAAGATTTACAAAGTATTGTTTTATCCAAAGAAGAATTTCTTCGAGGCCCTTTGCCACAAAATGATGAAAGAATTTTAAAACAAGTGAGAGAAATTTTACATGCACCTAGAAATCTTCCCTATAATTTAACAAATGGAGATATTGATCCTTCAAAAGGACAATCAACTATCGTGCAACAAGTTCTTCAGAATATGGTAAGTTTATAACATTTTATATTAGTATAATCTCTATACCTACGTTATATGTATATATTTAAAAGACTCCCTGAATCCATTTTAATTACATTTATATATAAAGATCAAAAATCAAGGATCTTGTAAGCTATTTAGTAAAAGTATTAATTACTTATTTTTGTAATCTAAAAAGGAGAATGGATTTTTTGTCGAATGCGGTGCCTTGGATGGAGAAACACGCTCAAATAGTCTTATTTTTGAGAAAAAGTATAAATGGAAGGCAAGATATAGCATAATTAATATTTTTTATATACAGAATATATACTACCATATTCAGGGTGGAAGATAATTCATATATCTACCATTTTGGCATTATGAACAAATTAAACATTTTAAAATAATTAAAAAATAACTTACTTATTACTTAAGTTTTTTTTAAAACAAAGCATGTAATATTGCATAGAGGTATAATGAAAAATTTTTTTTTGATCTTTTGATATTATCAGGGAATTTTGATTGAAGCTGACCCAAATAATTTTAAACAAGTTATTGAAAAGCAGCGCCAAGCATGGACAATTAATGTTTGTTTGGCTATTCAGCCGTATCCTCACAGAGTAAATAGATATTTTTTAAAATTATATAAAAAATTAATATGTATTATTTGAAACATTTAAAATATTTACAACCATTTTCACGTTTAGGTTAAATTCTACCAAGCATTCAATGTTGGAAAAATATCAAAAACAGGATTGGAAATCCAATGCTTTCCCTTTTTCTCAATTCTTTCCGCCCTCAATGTGAATACCGTTGATTATTTTTCACTTGATGTAGAGGGATTTGAATTGCAAGTTCTCAAAACGATTCCATTTGATTTAATCTTAATTAAAGTATTTATTCACAATTATAATTTAATAAATGATTATTTATATAATATACGCTATTTGTTTTTACATTTGCTAAATTCTTTCCGAAATTTAGGTTCTTTCAGTTGAATATATCCATGATGTTGAGGGAGAAGGAGAAATATTGAAGTTCATGAAAAGTCAAGGATATGTCAATGTGTCAAGAGTTACAAATCGAAATGGACAAGCAAATGATATTATTTTTGTTCACAAATCTGTAAAAATCCCACCAAACGTTACAAAATTAATTTCAACTTAAAAGTAAAATAAATGAATAATATGTATGTATGTCAATAATTAAGATGCTCATAAATGTTTTTATAGAAATATAATATGATATACTAATACCATTGTTTTTATTTTAGATTTTATATAGAAATTTAACAAGTATAATGCGTGACATGTGTAAGTATATGGGTCCAGGCTTTAAATAAAAAATTCCTTAAATAAAATAGAACTAATAATATATTTTCCTCGGGCTACTTCACCTTTTTATAAATATTCTTATAAAGTACGAGTATTTAAGCATAGCATGAGGTATGTTTGTCGGTTAACATATTGTTAGAATCAAATTAGAAAGTTTCTAAACTTTGATGTTTCCATTCTTATTGTCAGTGTTTAAAACTCTCTTAACAAAAAAGCATTATTATCAAAAATTTTAACGTTCTATCACGTTTTGTAATTAATCTTATACTAATCTTATCGTGTATTTACATGATATAATACAAACCTTAATATAAGCGATATTTATTGGGGGGAATATGACTAATAAATGCAACAAATTTTCAGCGATTGTGACTTTCTTAACTTTAATATTAATCATTTTAATTTTACTTCACAAATATGAAGAAAATTTTGATATGAAAGAAAACACCAATATGTTAAAAGATGAAGAATTTATTATTCTATCAAAAGACGAATTTCTTAGTGGGCCTATTCTTTCTCAGGGCGATGAAAGAATTTTAAATGAAATTAAAAAGATTTTAAACCCACCACAGAATCATTCTTATAATTTGAAAGACGCTAATGTGGATCCATCTAAAGGTCAATCGACTATTGTGCAACAAGTTCTTAGAAATATGGTGATTGAAATACAAATTAATATTACTAAATCTAATAATCTAATCTAACAATTAATTAAAAAATATTACTTTTAAAGAAAAATGGATTTTTTGTTGAATGCGGAGCTTTGGATGGTGAAACCAGATCAAATAGCCTTATATTTGAAATGAAATATAACTGGAAGGTATCATAGTTTAAACAAATTTACTAACATAATAGCACACTCAATCACATTCAGTTCAATATACATAATACGTTATTTATAGTGTCATTACATGTAATTTTGAAATTAGTGGAAACCATTTCTATGCTTAGTAGCTCAATATACAAAACAGTATTTTATAAGGTCCTTTATAAATATTCGATAACTACTCAATATACTCTATGATTAATCTATTTCTAATTTTAAGGGTCTATTAATTGAGGCAGATCCAGAAAATTACAAGGAGATGCTCAAAAAATATCGAAAAGCTTGGTCAATTAATTCATGTTTGGCTATTCAACCGTATCCACATAAAGTAAATAAACAATACCAAGGGGTTCTTATTCTTATGCAAGTTTACATTTTGTCAATTGAAATCATCAGACGTTTTCAAAATAATTTGTTATTTTACATCTGTTTTTAACTACATGTAATATGTAAACTTAAGCATTTGTATAAGAATCGCTTTGTATTTAAAGATTAACTTAATGCATAATGTAACAAATATTTTAAAAAAACTAAAAATAATATATTTCTTGTTTAGGTTAAATTCTACCAAGCATTCAATGTTGGAAAAATATCAAAAACAGGATTGGAAATCCAATGCTTTCCCTTTTTCTCAATTCTTTCAGCACTCAATGTGAATACCGTTGATTATTTTTCACTTGATGTAGAGGGATTTGAATTACAAGTTCTGAAAACAATCCCATTTGATTCAATTTTAATTAAGGTATTACAATATTTAATTGATGAACGAACTCTAGAATAAATAAATCATATTTACAATAATTTACATATACAAATAAAAAGTATTTTACATTTGAAAATGTTTCATTTAATTCTTAACTAAATTTAGGTTCTTTCAGTTGAATATATCCATGATGTTGAGGGAGAAGGAGAAATATTGAAGTTCATGAAAAGTCAAGGATATGTCAATGTGTCAAGGGTTACAAATCGACTTGGACACGCAAATGATATTATTTTTGTTCACAAATCTGTAAAAATTCCACCAAATGTAACAAAATTAATTTCAACTTAAAAAGTGTCCTTAATAAATGAAATACAGATAATATATTTAAACTCATCATTGCACACGTGTTTGGCATGATACATTTACATAACATAAGTATGTATTGACAAAGTATGTACTTATTTAAGTCTATACAATGTATACTACATATAATCCTGTATACTATACTTCATAATGTTCATAATACTACCGGTAGTGTGTACTAATATGAAAAAATCTTAAATAATTAAGTCTTATTTGTGTATAATTAGATCTTTCGTTACTGATGAGTGTTTTAATGTGTGCTAAAATTTCAATTAGAGAATTTCAGCACTATTTTATTTCAAAAATAAACTATGATTGTCTAATTTAATGAGTAACACAAATCACGTTATGTACTTAGATAGGGTTGATAGGGTAGAGTGTAATCACTTGACCAAATATTTTTAAATCAAGATGATTATAACATAGCATATATTTAGGCAAGTTCAACTATTTGCCATGAAGGGAAATTATCAAGTGATAAAGCGATAAATAAATGTTAATGAATTAAGATAAAAATTCATCAATCAATTCGCATGGCTAATGTAATCCGTAACAATTGATACGATAATTATCCAATACCTCATTTAAAAATACTCTGTTGAAATGACGTGCAATACTTTAATTTAAGGTTTATAATTCAAAGTGTAAATTCATTGTGACATTTTAGCAAAATAATTTTAATATTAGTAAAGAAATACATATATATATATATTAGAATATATTAGAATTTTACTTTACCACCTAGGTATATGGTGCAAAATATATTTATTTAACATATATTAGTAAATTCTTGAAAAATCCACTAATGAATCATCTGTTAAATCCATTTTAATATACAAAATATTACTGTTTTAAAACTTATTGACATTAAGTACACATAAAGGCATTTAAACCATTAAGTTTTTTAGAAATTCAAAATGCGTATTAATATTTTTTACGGATTAATTCTAACAATTATTGCTTTCTTCCTTTTGGAAGGAATTTATAAAAGATATTCCAATTATAATGAAATATTGACGAAGGATATTTTGGACGTTTTAAATTATTCAGAAAATATGGTGCTTACCAAAAAAGAATTTTTTAATGGTCCGCTCCCACAAGACGACGAAAGAATTTTAAGTGAAATCAGGAAAATTTTGGATCCTCCCCAGAACCTTCCTTATAATTTAAAAGATAAAGGTGATAATGATCCGTCACGAGGTCAATCAACAATAGTGCAACAAGTTCTTCAAAACATGGCAAGTTTTTTTTAATTACAATTGAAATAAATTAAACTATTTAATGCAATCAGCTAATTAAGATGCTTATAAATGACACTTTATTGTAATGACAAACATAGGAAAACGGATTTTTTGTTGAGTGTGGAGCTCTTGATGGAGAAACAAGATCGAATAGTCTCATTTTTGAAAAAAAATATAATTGGAAGGTTAAAACAATGATTTATTTTATTTTATTAATTGAATATTTAAAATCTTTCAATGAAAAAATATTGTAAATGAATAATTATGAAATTAAATACTTTTAATCTTGAAAATTTCACAAAATCAATGCAAAATTATGTGTGATTTTAGGGGCTTTTAGTTGAAGCTGATCCTAAGAATTACAAACAAATTGTTGAAAAACATCGCCAAGCGTGGACAATTAATGTTTGTTTGGCAATTCATCCATATCCGCATAAAGTACTTTTATTTAAACTACATTTATTTAAAACTATAAGATAATTAACATTAGTTAAATGTTTAAAGGTAAAATTTGAACAAAAATTTAATGTTGGAAAAATATCTAATAATGGTTTGGAAATCCAATGCTATCCATTTTTTTCAATTCTCTCGGCACTGAATGTTAAAACAGTTGATTACTTTTCACTTGACGTTGAAGGATTTGAATTGCAAGTTTTAAAGACAATCCCATTTGAATCTATTTTAATCAAGGTACAATATCTATCTTGAATATACACATACTATTTAACACATATATATATATTATATATACTAGGTATATACATAATATATATCTAGTATTAGTACTTAACATAAACCTATAACATATTTTCAATTTACATAATCAAATATTTTTCAGGTTTTGTCGGTCGAATTCTCTCATGATCTCGAGGGTGAAGATGAAATTGTCAATTTCATGGACTCTCAAGGATTTGTAAATGTTTCAAGGGTTTTGAGCAAAAATAATTGGGCCAATGATGTGATTTTTGTTCATAAAAGTATAAATATTCCTCAGGGTGTGACTCCCTTTCTTAAAACTTGAATTTTCAATATGAAATTAATAAATTAATTTGAATGATTTGTAAGCGTAAAACGCAAAATTGTATATTAATTAATGTTATAGAAAAAATAGTGCTTTTATTCAAAAGAATGTAAAATAAATTAAATGCACATATTTTCATTTGTGTAATTATTAAACCACCAAGATGACAAATTGAAATAAGATTTGAAATTTTTAGAAAATTCATTTTCAAGTTCAATATTGTTCAGTTTTTTACACACAGTGCACCAGGCTTTAGATTTCGCTTCGTCAATTTCAATTTTAAATGAATTTTTCCATTCAAAATATTCAAAATATTTGGTTTCATTTCGGAGTAATTCATTTAGATATTTGGCTAAATTGGCAGTTGAATTAAATTTTGATTTGTCAATGTATGAATGCGAAGGAGCAATTTGGTCATAATCAAAAAATTCTCCATCTATAATAGGAACCATGTCAGCATTTAGAGCTTCAAAAAATTTCTCAGTAACGTAGTCAAAACAGAGGGAATTTTCAAGAGCTAAATAAAATTTGTAATTTTTTCCGATAGCCATTTGACAAGTTGCGTTTGCTAAATATCTATAAGGGCTTGTATCTTTTGGACATGAAAGTTTCCCACAATGACCGTAGACATCAATTTCAATGAAATAAGAAAGATCCTTAGCAAATGCATTTCGTTTACTTGCTCCGCAATTTGACACGATCCATGCGATTGGTTTAGCACTATAATAATAATAATTATATATTAAATTATGTTTAAAATATTTTAATAATTTTATATGGTCAATTTCATAGTGCTTGTAGAAGATATTTTACTTTGATGATTTTAAAGTCACGTTTGATAATTCAGACATTCCTTTGATAAATTTTCCATACGGATAAGGAATATCTGAATCTCTCCTATAAGTCATTGTCCAATTAAAAAAATGATTTCCATAAGCGTCAAGAACACCTTTACTGGTATGAGCTTGCGATTCTTGTTGGAAGAAAATCCAAATTTGATTTTCATTTCCTTTTATGAATTTTCTAAAATAATCATATTAATGTTTGCAATACGAACATGCTACGATTGTTATTTGCATGTAGTTATTTTAATTTTAATTATATAAAAAATTGCACTTACTTTCCCCTCATATCAAAATAATGAAGAACAACAGCATCAGCTTCGAGCAAGTTCTTTTCAGAACGGTCCAAAGTAAATTTACACTGAGATTCGCAATTTTCCTGTTGCCAAGTTTCGTTCACCCCAAGTCGAATTAAACTTGATTTTTTGACATAAGCAGAGTTGAAAAGTATGAGAATATTTTTGATTTCACTTTTGTATTTAATCTCAAACGTGAATAAATTATAAGATTGAGAACGGGAAAATCCAATTTCAATTTTTAAATTTAAAAATGTATATATTAATATTGTTAAAATACCTAAAATAATGTATAAAATTTTTTTTTTCATATCGATGTAATTTTTTTACTGTTGTTCTAATAAGCAACTTGAGTTTTTATAATATCACAAAAATAGGAGATATATAAATATTTAGAACCTTTACTTTCTAGTGTTTGTTTCATAGTTCAAAGTACAAATTATTTTCAAAGTATAATGGTTAAGAAGGTAAAGTAAGAAATTCTAATATAACGGCTAATTTTTTTCATAAAGAAATCTTATCTTATATTTAATAAAACGAGGTGAACTCGTTTCCCATTGATAATAAAGTAAAATGTGAATATTTACTCTGAGATAATTTTAACATTTATTAAGTAAAATCAATTGCGATTTGCGATAAATACTGTAGAATGGAAAATATAATGTTACGAAGCTGCGATAGTTCATTTGCCTCTTATTTTAGTATATAAATACGCAATAATATCATAAATACATACATACGTAAATTATATATTATATATACAAATACAAATATGTACATAAAATAAAATATCTGTATGTACAGCCGTGTTCCATATTGTTCATACAAGAGTTTTTCTAAAATTCAACTTTAAATATCTTTATTATTATCAAAGATTTACAAACAAGATTTTATATGTGCAATATTTAATATTTGTTTGATACACATTGTAACAAAAATTTAATTAGATTGAGGTTATAGTTAATGAGTGATCAAATATTTAAAGGGAAAATGAGAAAATTTCACCGTTCCAAATGTTCATACACATAAAAAGTTAATTATGTATATAATTATTTTGGGACATTAATATTTAGTCGTCCCTCCTTTTGCTTTTATTACAGCTGCAATTCGTCGAGGTATTGATTCAACAAGCTTCTTCGTAACATTTTCGTTAATTGAGGACCATTCTTGTTGAATAATTCGAAGTAACTCTGCTTCATTTCGGGGTTTTCTATTTCTCAGTCTAAATTCCATTACTGCCCAAAGATGTTCGATGAGATTTAAGTCGGGAGATTGAGCAGGCCATGGTAGAACGTCAATCTTTTGATTTTCGAACCATTTATTGACTATATGTGCAGTATGTTTGGGATCGTTGTCCTGCTGAAATGTGAATTTTCTTCTAAGACCAACCATTCTTGCAGATAACTTTAAGTTGTGGTTCAAAATTTGGACATAGTTTTCTTTTTTCATGGTTCCTTGAATGTGATGAAGAGTGCCAACACCATTAAGTCCCATAGATCCCCACATCATCACAGATCCTAAAAATAAATATCATAGTAGTATGCGAGATTTGTATTGTAAAAACAACGGTTTTTTTACCTCCGTCGTGCTTTACTGTAGGCTTGATATTTTTTGGATCATACTCTTTTCCAGCGAATCTTCTCACACGATTACCTCGTCCA
>JAQGBZ010000312.1:0-76371 GCA_034687125.1 Neelides folsomi | reverse complement strand
TATATTAGATTATAATTGATAGATTTGTTTAAAAATGATCTACATCTCTGTTATCATAGATCCAAATAATTCAATTTAACATTTGACAAATCTCCAATATAATTTCTGAAACAATATTATATTAATCCAATAAAGTCAATACTTTATTGGATTAATAAAAGAATAATTTAAATTCAATAAACCAATGTTATAAATATGAAATATATCACAAATTACATAGAAATTCTGCATAATTGTAAAATTTGTTCATAGTTTTGAATTAGTTGAAGTACTTATAGTAAAATGATTTGAATAAACGTTTACAGTTTTCCTTTCTATTTTATTTAATTCATTCGGTCGAAGATCTTGATGGGTCTTTAAGTGAGCAGATAATTAAGCAGTACATATAATAAAACCACTATACTTATATTAGGTATATTTTAATATATCGTATATACATTCATAGGTATTTTTATATATTTCTTAATCATTTTTTTCTTATTTCTTTTATATGAACTTTTTTGTTTTATGTAACAGCATTCAAATGGTTTTCCCCCTGAATGACTTTGAACTGTGAATGAGATGACTGTGAATGAGAATTCACAAATAGTACATTTATAAAAATTCTTATCCAAATGAATGTGTATAATATGTTGCCTTAAAGAAATGATTTTTGAAAATGTATTCCCGGACTGATTGCATTTAAATTCATTTTCTTAGGCCATGAAATTGCTTTTCCTTAACAACTTATTTACCATACAAATATTGAAATGTTTGAACTAATTGTAGTAAACTTCTTTTTGCAAAATTGGCGCTCAATTGGTTTATCCCCTGCTTTGTGTATTTTAATATGGGCATTTAATCTACTTTTAAATTTACTTGAGTAAATCACATATAGTATATTTAAATACATTCTTATTCAAATGTGCACGTCACGTTCCTTTAAGCGATTCATTTCGGAAACATAGCAAAATGCGTTTTTTTAAATGTAATTAAAACAATTTTTGCACAATATAGGAATTTTCGGGAATTCTGAAATTTGATTGTTCATGCATTTTATCTTTCATTTTGAAATTACCTAAGTATGATAGTTTAAATGTTGCTTTATTTTGTTGTCAAATTTCATTTATACATGGATGTTTTTGCAGATTTTTAGTGGGATGTAAATGACTTTCGATTTCGATTCCCAATATATTTATTAAATCCCTTGCATATTAATTATTCATCTAGCAAACGTCTTCATTATTAACAACCCTTGATTTGCCTTTACAAATGAAGGAATGTCTTTTTAAATACCTTCTCATTTTAAACTTTGTTTGGCAAACTTGACACTCAAATGATTTTTCATTTGAATGTGTTTTAAGACTTTTAAGATGTTTTTTTAATTTCCATTTTTCACTACAAGAATAATCACAAATGGTACATTTGAAAACATTTCTATTCAAATGCACGCGAAGAATGTGTTGCTGTAAATATCTCTTTTTTGAAAATGAATTTCCACATTGATTACATTTAAATTCCTTTTCTTCATTCTTGGAATTCATTTCCTGTGTCAACTTCTTTGTTTCGCCTTTAATGTTTCTTTTACAGATTTTTGAATGGAATTCAAATGACTTTGGATGGGCAAATTCTTTATCACATCTTGGACAATTTAATTGTCCATCGGGCAAAATGAATTCCTCTTCTTCATCCATAGTCGAAACTATTAGAATATAAATATTTATATTAATTATTTGTACACATGTTAAATATTCTATCCTTATTTGTCGTAATGTAGTGTACAAGTTGGGTCCGAGTTAACTGCCAGCACAATTATATCTTAAATTTATCCGTGCTTAAAATTTAATAATCTGACCGTTCAATGGAGAATACATTACAAAGAACGCTGTTTAAGTGTAAGTATACGCCAAAAATCCGTCAACCATCGTTCAGCTCAAAGCAGGAATTATCGAAGCGTTCAAAGAAATTTTGCATAATTTCAAATAAACGTTGCTATGTGCAAGTGGTTGTTGGTCTTTTGGACCTCTGGATTGAAGTCAATGGAGCTCAAATCTCAAAATGAGATAATTGTTCTTATAAAATGATGTATAGAGAATATAATTAAATAATTACCAATTGTCAGTAAATTCGAATGAAAATTAAATTAATTATGAGTCATTAAAAACTGGCTGTAAACTCGGACCACCTTGTATTTGATTATATAGATTTACCTTGATCTTGTGATGTTAATGTTATGGATGAAAATATTTCTATTTCGTCCTTGATTATCTTGTTAGCGTCATTAGAAAAATCTTTATATAAAATCCTGTGCCCCAAAATTGAATTAGGAATGTTCAATCGTTGAATTGAAACTCGAAGGTCTTTCAAGGTTGGAAATTTCTTTTTATAAATCTCAAGTAATTTAACAGCTTCCAAGTTCATTATGGGAAATGGAGATTGATCTGTAAAAATTACAATTATAAATATTAATGTTGTAATTTGCAATATTAATAACATTATCAATTATCATACAACCGGTATCGGTATTAACATATACTTTTATTTTTCGTTAAAAACAATAATGAAATAATCTACCTTGCTTGTCTGAAGATAAAGAAATTGGCTCTTCTTTAACTATCTCTTTTTCCAATATAATATTAGATAATATTGGCATTTTTACAAAACATTTAAAAATGTGTGCTTTTAAATTCCTTTTTGCACTAAACAATTTTTCACAATTTGGGCATTTAAATCCAATCTGATTGTTTAAACTATCATCAATTTTATGTTTCATTTTGCAACATAAATTATCTGAGTCATTTAAATGTTTTTCTAAACTTTCATTTGAATATTCTTGATGACAAAATCTGCATTTATCTTTGTAATGTTCATTCATATGTAAACACAATTGGTATTTCCCTTGTAAATCTTTTCCACAAATTGAACAAATATGATAAGGTTTAACTTTTAAATGAGCTTTTGAATGTAAGTTTAAATCTGGTTTCCTTTTGAATGACTTGGAACATATTTGGCATTCAAATGGTCTTACCCCTGAATGAATTACAAGATGTTCCTTCAATCTTGAAGTTGAGTTACAAGAATAATCACAAATAGCACATTTAAATTTATCATTCGAATTCGTTTCCAAATGTACACGTTTTATATGTTGCATTAAATTTTTCATTTTTGTAAATGGATTTCCACAAAAACATTTTAACACATTTTTGGCCATGGGATTGTTTTTCTTTGATAACTGTTTGGTCACACAAGCATAGTAATGTCTCGTAAAGCAATAATTAATAAACTTCTTTTCGCAAAATTGACACTCGATTGGTTTATCCCAAGATTTGTGTTTTTTGATATGCAAGTTTAATATATAGTCAAATTTACTTGTGTAATCACAAATAGGACATTTAAAATTGTCAGTATTCAAATGTACACGTTTAATGTGTTGCTTTAACCCCGTCATTTTGGGAAATGTGTTTCCACATTGATCACATTCAAATACATTTTCGGTCTTGTTGTCATTTGAAAATTTCTTTGATTTTGATTCGGAAATGTTTTTTCCTTTACATATTTTTGAGTGGGCTTGAAACAAATTTGGATTTGTAAATTGTTTTTTACATCTTGGACAAATTATTTGATCATCTGGCAAAATAAATTCTTCTTCTTCATTTTTAATCATCGAAGAATTCAACACTGAATAAGAATAAAATATTTGTATTAAAAACATTTAATAAATTTCATTTTAATGGTAGACTGAAATTGTAGATTTTAATTTTAAATATATAAAAATTACCTTCATTGTGTGAATTTATTGAAGGCAACATTTCTTCTTTAATTATCCTGTCAGCGTCAGAAGAAATATCTGGGTTTTCGTCTGTAAATATAATTTAAAGAATTAAACATGAAATTTCTATTATTAACTTTTATATAATCAGATGAATTTGCGATTTGGTGCTCGGATTTGATTCTCACAGAATGGCTCATATGAGCAATGAATGTGAGAGACATCAAAAGTTCTAAACCGTATCTTATCGGAAAATTGTCCAAAATTTCGTATTTATGCTTATATTTAAAATTAACGTACATTTGATGTTTTTCAAATATTGTTCCAATATACTCATTTTTTATCAAGTAGTTGAATTCTCTCCTGTCGAATTTAGGATTTTTTTAATCGATCGTAGGTGTTTTAACTTTTAAATCTGGACTTTTTATAAATTTATCTCAAATAAAGTCGAGCTTACTAAACTCGTTTTCCTAATTCAAATTATAATTTTGGTTGGTGTTAAACTATAAGACTATGGATTTTAGGAATCCTTTAGCTTTGGCAATAATTAAAATATTGTAAATTATCAAGAAATGAATAACAAATTGGGATTGATAATTTTTGTATTTATTTTTTACTTTATATGCCCAAGCAAATTCATAAAAAGTTTTTGTCGCGGCTGGGACTAGTCTAATGTGAGGAAATATCTCAAATAGACATGTTGAAGGGGTTCCATCAAATCAACAAATTAATTTTACTAATCAACTAAAGTTAAATGCAAGGACGGAAGAATCCATTGGATTTAGACATTGTTTAAATGAATTTGAATATTTAAATGAATTTGAATAAATTGGTATTCTTCAAAATTGTGATCATGATAAACAAGGAATGTTTTATTAAATTGATTTTAAGATTTGTGAGCTTCTTTTTATAATTTTTTTAACGTGTTTAAAATAGCATAGTACGGGGACTAAAAATGTAATATATGATACTATCTGAATTTACACAAATTTTTATTTTGTACATACCAAATAATTACTAATATACTAATTTATAATTTAACAATGGTTATGCTAATATAATTTATTCACATTTATCTTGTGAAGATAACGAAATTAGCTTTTCTTTAATGATTACATTTGTCTAATATAATATTAGATGATATTGGATTTTTCATAAAACATGTCAAAATGTGTCTTTTTAAAGAGATTTTAAAATTAAATAATTTTTCACAATTTGGGAATTTAAAATCATTTCGATGGTTTAAGCTGGCATTAATTTCATGTTTCATTTTACAACATAAAATTATATGAATGGTTTAAATGTTTTTCTAAACTTTCATTGGAAAATTGTTGATGACAAATTTTGAATTTATCTTCAAAAGAATGTTCATTGATATGTACGGACAATTCATAACTGCGTTTGAAATCTTTTTGAAGCATTTTGTACAATCACATATTAAGAATTCATTACTAATTATTAGAAATAGAATTGCTTTAATCGCATTGTAATTGATGATCAATTGTCAATGAAGAATTTATTTAATGTACATATTGTACGAAGATGGAAGAATGTTGACAAATATTTCAGTATACTTTTATTATATTCAATAATTGATGGAGGAAACGGGGGAGTTTTGGTATCTCCCTAGCTCGCTCTGTTTCATCTGAGGATTCTCCAGGATGATGATTTGCTTTCCTCACTTGATCATTTAACGAGAATGGGAGGAGTGAAAAGTGAAATTGAAAGTTGAATTGATAATGTGAATTGAAAGGAGCGCGAGGTTTAACGATATGCAACCAAATGTCTTATATACACATGACATTGACAATTCCATCAAATCCAAATTGTAACTTTTATTAAACTCAAAGTAAAAAGTCAATTACTTATTAATATTACATATAAATTATAAGAATGCTGAAGTTTTTTATATTGATTTTATAGTAATCATAATAAAGATTATTTAAATAATGAATGAATGAACAAAATTTTTACAAACAATTAGTAAAGGAAGTAAAGATCTTTTAATCTTTAAATATATATATATACATAAGAATATGAATTCTTATATGAATTCACTTTTATATATTATTTAGTGTAAAATATTGGATTTCATATAAAACATAGTAAAACGTGCTTTTTTTAAATTGATCTTAAAAAGTTAAATTCTTTTTCACAATTTGGGCATTTAATCTTTCAATGACATATGTTTTTTTCCATATGAACTCGTATCCATAAATATGGATTCTACTAATATGTTTCCTTAAATTTTACTTTTTCGAATATGTTTTTCCATAATGACATTTAAATTCACTTTCGTAAATGAAATTGTTTGACAACTGTTTTATCATACAAGTATTGTAATGTTTCGCTAAACCACGATTATTATACTTCTTTTTACAAAATTTACATTCAATTGGTTTATTGCCTGCTGTGTGGGTTTTAATGTGGGTTTTTAATTGATAGTTAAATTTACATGTGTGATCACAAATAGTACATTTAAAGACATTCGTATTCAAATGAATGCGTTTAATATGGACATTTAAAAGTTGGGCTTTGGAAAAAGAATGTCCACATTGATTACATCCAAATTCTTTTTCAGTCTTATTTTCAGTTGTAAACTCCTTTGTTTTAGATTCGCAAATTTTTGAATGGGCTTCAAACAACTTTGGATTGGTAAATTGGTTTTTGCATCTTAGACAATTTATTCGATCATCTGGCAGAATAAATTCTTCTTCTTTTATATTTGTGGAAGAATTCAACACTGTATGAAATAAAGTATTTTAAAATTAAAAGTATTTTATAATAATTTTAGCATAAAATTCTGAATTTAAATGTTATAAAACCTTACCTTCATTTTGTGCTGTTATTGAAGGTAACATTTCTTTTTCTTCCTTAATTATCACATCTGCGGCAATTGGAGTAATGACTGACAATGAAGTTTCACCTTTAAATAATGTAAAGATTTAAACATCATTTTTCTATTATACGAATAAATATGTATAATAAATAATAATTGGTTTGGTTGACTTTGGGTTACGGTTCACGGATTTACGAGTCTCATTGAATTTCTCTATAAGGGAGTAGGGAGCCTATTTCTTTATTACATTTACTAATTAAACTTAACTTAACTTACAATTAAATACAAATACAATATTAAACATTGAATAAAATAAGAAATTAATTACTCGAGAATATTAAAAGAAGACTTTATTTAGTGGCTCGTTGACATGGAAATTAGGAATAGTGAATGTGAGTTATTCAAAACCGTGTACAGTATACAAAAGTTTAAAATTTATAAATAATTATTTTCATTATATTTAAAATTACCTTCAATATATTTCCAACATTGTTTGTCTAAGCTCTGCTGATCCAATATACTTGATATTTTTGAGCAAATATTTATTTTCTCATCATCAGCTGAATTTGGTATTTTTAATCGTTGAATGGAAACTCGAATGTCTTTTAAGTTGGGAAATTTCTTTTTATAAACTTCAAATAAATCAGAACTCATTTCGATAATTTAAATTATAATTTGATTAAATGAATAAACTTTAATGCAATTATTTTAGGTATTAAATCCTTGGCAATTATAAAAAATGGTAAATTATCAAGAAGAAATTCGAAGATTGCAATTTGCAACAAATAAGAAAATTTTTTTAATGGAATTCATAATGTGTATTGAAGAGAGTGCGAGGTTTAACCAAATATGGAACCAAATGTCTTATTCAACACGTGACATTGACAATCAAAAAGAAATTGTAACTTTATTAAAATCAAGTAAAGTAAATTATGTACATATAAATTATAAAGATTATGAAATTATTTATATTGATTTTATAGATATAATAATAATGAATGAAAGAATTTTTTACATGTACAGTGAAACACGGTTGTAATTAACATGGTTGTAATGAATCTCGGGTTATAGTGAATCAAAATAGATCCCCCGTCCCAGAGATAGGGTTTATAATGTTAGAAGCATCGCGAGTAATGAACTTGGGTTGTAATGAAACAACGGAGGTAATGAACGATTTTAAAATCCCCTCCTCTATCCTACAATGCATATTTACTTTTTTATAATGAACGATATTTGATTTTCGCAGAAAGTTCTATGAATTGATGATTAAATGTGTAGAAAACTTCAAATTCTCCAGAAATATTTCAATTCAAACTTCAGTCATTCATTATTGACTGTTTTGAATGAACAAATGTTCATTATAAATTACATTATTAATCCTTATTATAAAAATTTTTATATTTAAATGAATATAATATTCATTACTCAAAATATTAACTCCCGTTGTAATGACATCCTTTATAATGAACCAAAATCGACGGTCCCTTGAAATTCATTATAACCGTGTTTCGCTGTATGTAAAATTCAAAGGAAGTAAAAGAGTGTTGTGTATAAGATCTTTTAATCTCTTTATTTAGTCACATATAAATAGGTACATAAATTCATTTTTTAAATATTACATATATAGTATATAGTGTAATATTGGATTTCATATGATATAAAACATAGTAAAACGTTCTTTTTTTAATTGCTCTTAAAGATAAATACTTTTTCACAATTTGGGCATTTAAATTTGTGTTTGCTTGTTTCACATATATGTAAAAATTAATCAAATCCTTTGTTTGAAATCTTTTTGAAAAATTGAGCAAAAAGGTTTCAAATTCAAGTGAACTTTTAAACGAGTGTTTTACTCTGATTCCCCACTGAAAAATTGCATTGACTCTTTTCAAAATTTGATTTACTATTACCATTACTATACTTGTGAAGTGATGTCTAGGAAAAGACCATTTCATTTTATACTTCTAAGATTACAATTTTGTGATTTTTCGTTTGAGTGTGTTTTAAGATGTTGTTTTAATTTATAATTTAATTTACAAGAATAAGCACAACATTTTATTTCGTTAAAAACAATATTTGTGAAACATTTTACAATGGTCGTTGGAAGATAATGGACGTTTTTTTCTTAAATTATCTCGTTGTACAATATAATAATGTTTGATACTGGATTTTTTACAAAACATGTCAAAATGTGTCTTTTTAAAGTATTTTTAAAATTGAATAATTTTTCACAATTTGGGCATTTCAATTCAATTTGATTGTTTAAACAAGCATCAATTTTATGTTTCATTTTACAACAAGAATTATCTGAATCGTTTAAATGTTTTTTTAAACTTTCTTTTGAATATTGTTGATGACAAAATTTGCATTTATTTTCAAAAGAATGTTTAATAGTGATATGTGAAGACAATTGATAACTCAATTTGAAATCTTTTCCACAAATTGAACAAACATAAGGTTTTAAATTTGAGTGAACTTTTGAATGTTTGTTTAAATCTGGTTTCCTTTTGAATGACTTTAAACATATATGACATTCAAATGGTTTTTCCTTTGAATGAGATTTTAGGTGTTGATTCAATATAGAATTAGATTTACAAGAGTAATCACAAATTGTACATTTAAATATGTTTTTTTCATACAAATGCATGCTGCTAATATGTCGAATTAAATTTCTCTTTTTTGAAAATGTATTTCCACAATGATGACATTTAAATACATTTTCGTCAATGAAATTGATTTTCTTTGACAAGTGTTTTGTCATACAAGTATAGTAATGTTCCGTTAAGCTACGATTATTAAACTTCTTTTTGCAAAATTGACATTCAATTGGTTTGTTGTCTGCTGTGTGTGTTTTAATATGTATATTTAATTGAGAGTTAAACTTACATGAATATTCACAAATAGTACATTTTAAATCATTCTTATAAAAGTGTGCGCGTTTAACATGGATCTTTAACGGATTCATTTTGGAAAATGATTTTCCACATTGATTACATTCAAATACATTTTCGGTCTTTTGATTTACAAACTTCATTATTTTAGATTCGGAAATGTTTGTTCTTTTACATATTTTTACATGGGCTATTAAGAACTTGGGATTGGAGAATTGCTTATCACATTTTTGGCAAATTATTTGATCATCTGGCAAAATGAATTCTTCTTCGTCATTTATAGTCATGGATGAATTCAACACTGACAATGAGAATAACGTATTTTTAATAAAAAAAAGTATTTTATAAATTTCTATATTATTATTCTAATTTAAATTGTAATTAAAATAAAACTATACCTCATTCACTGTCAAAGGTAATGTGAGTTTGAACAAACCGCTTAATTATTTCCAGCGACACTAATTTAGTTTACTGGTACTATTAATTATAGAATAACATATTTATGTATTTATTTAGTTTAAAGTAACAATTTAGTATATTTTTTAAATTATAAAGCAATTAAAGTAAATAGATATGAAGTGAATTAAACTAGAACACTTTGTAATTAAATTAAATTAACTAAAATTATTTGTTAAAATGTTTAAATGAAAAGAGTTTGAATTTATCTTTGAATTACAACAACATTGTTGTAAACAATTAATAGTATCAATAAACTAAATTCGTATCGCTGAAAATAATTAAGCGGTTCATTCAAACTCATATTACCTTTGACCGTGCTTGTGGTTATAAAGTAATATTACCTTGATTTTGTAATGTTATTGAAGAAAATATTTCTTCTTTGGTTATCATAGATGAAATTTTATTCATTAAAATTGAATTTGGAATATTTAATCGTTGAATTGAAACTCGAAGATTTTTCAAGGTTGGAAATTTCTTTTTATAAATCTCAAGTAATTTATCAGTTTCCAAGTTAGTCATGTGAAGTGGAGATTGATCTGTAAAAAATTACAATTGTAATATTAATGTTGGTATAATTATTTAAATGAAGTTTTGTCAAAGTTTAAAAAATATAATTGTGAAATATTTTACGATTTATATTAATTTTTAATTATAACAAACAAACTACATATAATAGTAACAAACTATAATTGAGAAATTATTTTACTTTGATCGTTTGAAGACAATGAAATTGGTTTTTTATCAATTATCTTTTTGCCCAATGTAATATTAGATAATATTGGGTTTTTCTTAAAACATAGCAAAATGTGTCTTTTTAAACTATTTTTTCTACAGAACAATTTTTCACAATTTGGGCATTTGAATTCAATTTGATTGTTTAAACAAGTATCCATTTTATGTTTCATTTTACAACATAAGTTATCCGAATCGCTTAAATGTTTTTCTAAAGTTTCCTTCGAATATTGTTGAAGACAAAACTTGCATTTATCTTTGTAATGTTCATTCACATGTAAGATCAAATCACAGCTGCGTTGGAAATCTTTTCCACAAGTTGAACAAATAAGATCAATCAAATCTGGTTTCCTCTTGAATGAATTTAAACAAATTTGACTTTCGATTTGTTGTTCCCCTGAATGAAGTAAAAGATGTTTATTCAATGTTGAAGTAAAGTTACAAGAGTAATCACAAATATTTAGTACATTTAAATTTACCATTAGATTTCCTATACAAATGCATGCGTCTAAGATGTTGCATTAAATTTTCCTTTTTTGAAAATGTAATTCCACAAAAACAATTAAATGCATTTTCGGCCAAGAAATTGTTTTTTTTTGACAAGTGTTTTGTCATACAAGTATAGTAATGTTCCGTTATGTTACGATTATTAAACTTCTTTTTGCAAAAATGACACTCAATTGGTTTATCCCATTCTTTGTGTTTGTTAATGTGGATATTTAAATTACGGTTACATTTACATGAGTAATCACAAATGGTACATTTAAAAACATTTGTATTAAAGTGTATATTTTTAAGATGTTTCTTTAGCCGATTCAATTTGAAAAATGAATTTCCACATTGATTACATTTAAATTCTTTTTCAGTCTTGTTTTTATTTGCAAACTTCTTTGCTTTTGATTCGGAAATGTTTTTTCTTTTACATATTTTTGAATGGGCTTGAAACAACTTTGGATTGGTAAATTGATTTTTACATATTGAACAAATTATTTGATCATCTGGCAAAATAAATTCTTCTTCTTCATTTTTAATAATCATTGAAGAATTTAACACTGAAAGAGAATAAAGTATGTAATTTAAGGTAATTTAAAAAGGACCTTTTATAAACTTCTTTATTAATTCTAAGCTATTAATTTCATTATCATTACCTTCATTTTGTGATGTTATTGAAGGGAACATTTCTTCTTCTTCCTTAATTATCATGTCAGTGTCAATAGAAGGAACAACAGTTTCAGAGTTTTCACCTTTAAATAAAATAAGATATAAATTTAATTTATCAAAATGGGAAACAAAAACTATATTTAGAAGTCACTCTGCAGCGAAAAGATCAGAGTGCCAAAATAGCCACTATTGTTTTAAATAGATCATTGACATAGGAATACTGAACAGAATATAAGTGAACCAAAACCATGTACATGTACCGTATCCCAAAATTGTTAAAATTTATAAATTATTATTTTCATTAATTTAAAATTACCTTTAATGTTATTCCAACAATGTTTGTCTGAGATATGCTGGTCCAATATACTTGATCTTTTTGAACAAGTATTTAAATTCTCTCCAGTTGAATTTGGTATTTTTAATCGTTGAATGGAAACTCGAATGTCTTTTAAGTTGGGAAATTTCTTTTTGTAAATCTCTAATAAATTAGAACTTGTTAAACTCATTTTAATAATTTAAATTATAAGTTGATTAATTGATTAAACTTTATAGCATCTACTTTAGGTATTAAATATTTAGCAATTATATAAATGGTTAATTATCAAGAAAACAGACACCGCATAGCTGTTGACCTTGACGGTAAAAAGATAATAAAATAAAAGACAGAATGGAGAAATTGATAATTTGATTCATAATTTGTATTGAAGGGAGTGCGAGGTTTAGCCATATGCAACCAAATGTCTTAATATACACGTGGCATTTACAAATCCATCAAATCCAAATTGACTTTTGTTTGTTCAACTTCTGTAAAGTTAATTATATATTATGACATTACAGACCTATAACATAACTTATAAAGATAATGAAATTATCAATATCGATTTGATAGTTATCATAATAAATAATGAATGAATGAATGAACAAAATTTTTACTTTTAATCTCTTTTACTATTACTCAATATAAATATTTTCACTTATAATTTATAATATGTATAAGATATAATGCTTGAATTCATATAAAACATTTATTTATTACTTCTAATTTATCATTTCTATTCAAATGGATGTGCCAAATGTGATCCTGTAAACGTCCCTTTTGTGAAAATGAAATTACACACAGATAACATTTAAATTTCTTTTCTTCCCTCTTGGAATAAATTTTCTGTGTCAACTTTATTTTTATTTTACAGATCTTTGAATGGGATTTAAATGACTTTGGATATGAAAATTGTTTTTTACGACAATTTAATTTTTCATTAATTGAATAAACTATAATATCATCTAGTTTAGGTATTTAATCCTTGGCAATTATAAAAAAAATAGTAAGTTATCAAGAAGACTGAAAACAGCCAAAGACTGTAATTGTAAGAGATGAATGCAAAGAAACAACAATCAACAAGTTGCAGAAAACAGAAATTCATAATGGGATTCATAACGTGTATTGAAGGGAGTGCGAGTTTTAACCATCTGAAACCAAATGTCTTGATCTACACTTGGAATTGACAGTTCCATCAAATTCAAATTGTCACTTATTTGCTAAACTCCAGTAAAATCAAAATTGACTAATTTTACATATTATTTAGAAAGATTATTAATATCGATATGGAATGAAATTAAATAAAGAATGAATGAACAAAATTATAATAAATAATTCAAATGAAGTAAAAGATTGTGTTGGATATCTTTTAATCTTTTTAAAAAATATTCATTCATTAGTTCAATATATTTTCACTTATATAGGTTAATAGTGTAAAATTATAAAAAATGGCAAAATTTGTTTTTATAAATTTTCATTGAAATTAAATAATAATATTATAAACCTAATAAATAATTTAACCTGGATTGTTTGAAGACATTGAAATGTTTTCTTCTGTAATAATCTCTCTGTCTAATTTAACATTTGAGGAAATTGGATTTTTAATAAAACATAACAAAAGGTGTCTTTTTAAATATTTTTTTAAATTAAACAATTTTTCACAATTTGGGCATTTAGATTCAATTCGATTATTTAAAACAGCATCGATTTTATGTTTCATTTTACAACATAAATTATCTGAATTGTTTAAATGTTTTTCTAAACTTTCTTTTGAATATTGCTGATGACAAAATTTGCATTTTTCTTCGTAAGAATGTTCATTCATATGTATGGAAAAGTTATATTTGCGTTTGAATTCTTTTTCACATATTGAACAAACGAAAGGTTTCAAATTTGAGTGACCTTTTGAATGAAAATTTAAAGCAGATTTACTTTTAAATGACTTAGAACATATTTGGCATTTAAATGGTCTTTCCCCTGAATGAGTGTTAAGATGTATTTTCAATATAGAATTAGATTTACAAGTGTAATCACAAACAGTACATTTAAATACATTCATGTTTTTTTCTTGCCATTTCATATTCAAGTGCTTCCTTCTAACATGTTGCATTAAATTCTTCTTTTTTGAATATGTCTTTCCACAAAGATGACATTTAAATTCATTTTCGTCAATTAAAATGTTTTTCTTTGAGAAGTGTTTTGTCATACAGTTATAGAAATGTTCCGTTATGTTACGATTATTAAACTTCTTTTTGCAAAATTCACACTCAATTGGTTTGTCCCATTCTTTGTGTTTGTTAATATGGATATTTAATGTATGGTTACAATTACATGAGTAATCACAAATGGTACATTTGAAATTTTGACCTTCATCTGATTTTTCTTTTGAGTGTCTTTTAACATGTTTTTTTAATTTCCAATTTTCACTACAAGAATAATCACAAATGGTACATTCAAAAACATCACTTTTCAAATGCACGAACCAAATGTGATCATCTAAATATCTCTCTCTTGAAAATGAATTTCCACATAGATTACATTTCAATTCATTTCCTTCACTCTTGGAATTCATTCCTTGTGTCAACTTCTTTGTTTCGCATTTAATTCTTCTTTTGCAGATCTTTAAATGGAATTCAAATGAGTTTGGATTGGTAAATTCTTTTTCACATCTTGGACAATTAAATTGTTCATTGGGCAAAATGAATTCTTCTTCTGCATTCATAATCAAACCTTTCAAAATGTAAAAATATTTTAATTAATTACTTGGTCATATGTTACAATTTTCATTTTTATTCTATCCGTATTTCAAATGAGGAATAAGGAATTGTCATTATTTATTTTATTGTGGATTTACCTTGAGATGTTACTGATGAAAATATTTCTTCTTTAGATACATCATTAGAAAAATCGGTTGATAAAATTCTATTACCCGAAATTGAATTAGGAATATTCAATCGTTGAATTGATATTCGAAGATTTTTCAATGTTGGAAATTTCTTTTTATAAATCTCAAGTAAATTCTCATTTTCCAAGTTCGTCATGGGAAGTTGAGATTGATCTGTAAAAAATTACAATTGTAAGACTATTGTTGTAAAGTTGTTATATTGATATAATACTACAATATTGGTATTTAATATTTACTAATAATTCGTTAAAAACAATATTTGTGAAATGTTTTACCTTGTTCGTGTGAAGATAATGAAATTAGTTTTTCTTCAATTGTCTCTTTTTCCAATGTAATATTAGATATTGGATTGTTTACAAAACATGTGAAAGTGTGTCTTTGTAATTTATTTTTAAAACCAAACAATTCTTCACAATTTGGGCATTTGAATTCAATTTGATTGTTTAAACAAGTATCTATTTTATGTTTCATTTTACAACATAAATTATCCGAATCGTTTAAATGTTTTTCTAAACTTTCATTTGAATATTGTTGATGACAAAAGTTGCATTTATCTTTGTAATGTTCATTAACATGTAAAGTGAAGTGACATCTGCTTTGGAAATCTTTTCCACAAATTGAACAATCATACTGTTGTATTGTTGAAGGAATTCTTAAATAAGTTTTGGAATGAATATTTGCATGTTTGTTTAAATATGTTTTCCTTTTGAATGACTTGGAACATATTTTGCATTCAAATGGGTTTTCTATTGAATGGGATTCAAGATGTCGCTTAAATGTTGAATTAAAGGTACAAGAATAATCACAAATAGTACATTTATAAATATGATTCGTATTTAAATGTGCACGTTTAATATGTTGCTTTAACCCCTTCATTTTGGTAAATGAGTTTCCACATTGATTGCATTTAAATACTTTTTGCATTTCGAATACACTTGGTTCATCCTTTTCTTTGTGTTTCTTAATATGCAAATTTAGTAAATAGTTAAATTTACATGAGTAATCACAAATAGTACATTTAAATATATTCTTATACTTGTGTATATTTCGAACATGTATCTTTAACCCCCTCATTTTGGGAAATGAGTTCCCACATTGATTACATTTAAATTCTTTTTCAGTCTTGTTTTCATTTGTAAACTTCTTTATTTTAGATTCGGAAATGTTTTTTCTTTTACATATTTTTGAATGGGCTTCAAACAACTTTGGATTTGTAAATTGTTTTTTGCATCTTGGACAAATTATTTGATCATCTGGCAAAATAAATTCTTCTTCTTCATTTTTAATTATAGAAGAATTAAACACTGAATAAGAACAAAATATTTGTATGAAAAACATTTAATAAATTTCATTTAAATGGTAACCCGTTATTGTAAATTTTAATTTTAAATATATAGCCCATTACCTTGATATTGTGAATTTATTGAGGTGAAAATTTCTTCTTTAATTCTCATGTCAGAGTCAGAAGAAATATCTGGATTTTCACCTTTAAATAATGTAAATAATTAAACTTGGTTTTTATATAAATAATTTTTATGTAATCGGATCAGTTTGGGATACGATGTTAGGACCTGATAAGTGTCCAAATTGTGTATAATTTATTTTATACATACATGTATTTAAAATTTACGTACATTTAATGTTTTTCAAATAATTTTCATCTAAATTAAGTTCATCCAACATACTCATTTTTGAATAATTAAATTCTCTCCAGTCGAATTTGGTATTTTTAATCGTTGAATCGGAACACGAAGGTCTTTTAACTCTGGACTTTTAATAAATTTAGCAAATAATATTAACTTGTTCGTGGATTTAATGAAAAATAAAATCTACTATAAGAGTATCGATTTTAGGTATTTTTTAGCTTTGGCAATAATAATAAATTTGTAAATTATCAAGAAATTATTTAGAAATTTCTTCTTAGAAATAAATAATAAATTGATAGTTTTTGTATTTATTATATATTTTATCCTGCAGCAAATTCATAAATAGTTTTTGTCGGAGCTAGGTCTAGTCTAATGCGACAAAATGTCGCTATTAAGACATGTCGAGTTGGTTCCATCAAATCAGCAAATTCCTATTTAAATGAAAGATATGATTTATGAATGATAATGAAATAATGATAAATGCAAGGTCGGAATTAATTAGTTTAGATGAATTTGAATAAATTAGTATTCTTTGAAGATATGACAATGATAAAAGCAAGGAATGTTTAATTAATAAATACATTTTTGCAGATTATTGAATGGGCTTCAATTGACTTTCGAATTCTAAATTATCTTTTATTAAATTCCTGGCAAATTATTTAGTCGTCTGGAAAAACGGGTCAAAAGTCATGATAATTAACAAACTTTTATTTGCCTGTACAAACGAAGGAATGTCTAGTTAAAGAGCATCTCTGCTTATATTTCCCTTTGCAAAATCTCTCCTACGATTTTTCTTTCGAGTGTATTTTAAAATGTTTTTTTAATTTATAATTTTCACTACAAGAATAATCACAAATTGTACATTTAAGAACATTTCTATTCACATGCATGCGCCAATTGTGTTTCTGTAAACGTAACTTTTTTGAAAATGAATTTCCACACTTTTTACATTTAAATTCTTTTTCTTCCTTCTTGGAAAAGATTTTGTGTCAACTTCTTTGTTTGACATTTGATTTTTCTTTTGCAGATCATTGAATGGGATTCAAATGACTTTGGATTTGTAAATTCTTTCTTGCAGGTTCTACAAGTTATTTGGTCATCTGACAAAATGAATTCTTCTTCGTCTATAATCAAAACAATTGTTTAAAAAATATTTTAAATAAGTGCTTTTGTACATATCATTATTATTCTATTGACCTCCATTTTGTGATGTTATTGATGAAAATATTTCTTCCTTGCAGATCTTGTGCGTGTCATTAGAAAATTTTGTAAATATGATTTTATTCCCTAAGATTGAATTTGAACTCGAAGATCTTTCAGGGTTGGAAATTTCTTTTTATAAATCTCAAGTAAATTATTATTTTCAAAATTCGTAAAAAGAAGTGGAGATTGATCTGTAAAAAATGTAATCTACATATGATAATATAATTAATATATATAACATAATATAATATGATACTATTTACTTAAATTTTATTTCGTTAAAAACAATAATTGCGAAATATTTTACCTTGCTCGTATGAAGAAAATGAAACGGGTTTTTCTTTTTGCAATATAATATTAGATGCTCACAAATGGTACATTTAAAAACATTCGTATTCAAATGTACACATTTAACATGTAACTTTAGCAAATTGATTTTTGAAAATGAGTTTCCACATTGATTGCATTTAAATTATTTTTCGGTCTTGATGTCATTTGTAATCTTCTTTGTTGTGGATTCGGAAATGTTTTTTCCTTTACATATTTTTGAATGGGCTTGAAACAAATTTGGATTTGTAAATTGTTTTTTACATCTTGGACAAATTATTTGATCATCTGGCAAAATAAATTCTTCATTTTTAATCATCCAAGTATTCAACACTGAATGAGAATAACAGAATTTATTAAAAACATTTTATAAATCTCTTAAATATTCTAAACTGTTAAATTGTAAATTTAATTATTAAAATTGATTAACCGATAATATTATTCTCATTAGAAAAGTTGGTAGATGAATTTTTATTCACTAAAATTGAATTTGGAATATTTAATCATTGAACTGAAACACGAAGATCTTTCAAGGTTGGTTATTTACAAACTCTATCAAACAGTAACAATTTATTTAACCCTCAATATCTAGGAAAGGGTCGGTCTTAGAGAAACGATATCAAACTCGAGGACTATGTCCTGTTCAACCTGAATCTAATGGTGCAAATTCCAATAATTCATACTACACCTTTCCAAAGTTTTCCAAGGATATAAGTTAATGTAATTAAATTTATTTTTAATTATCAAATTAGTTACATTAGATGTAACACATCAAGAAAAAGGTGTGTCCGGCAAATGGTCTTAATGGGTACATTTTAATATTATATTATTATATATAAACTATGAGTACCTTACCTTTTCATTCATTAAATGATCAAATGAAAGATCAATTGCAATGGAAGCTTTACAATTGCTTGTAATCATTTTCCTTTTTTTCAAAACTTTACGAGAAATGTCTCGTTTTTTCGATTTGTTCTTTTCTTTTTCTTTCAATCTTCTTAGGACTTTCTTCTCTGCGCACCTTTCTTTCTTCGCAAGTTTCTTCAGGACTTGTTTTGACAAACTGGACTCTTGGGTTGAATTCAATGAACATTTGGTTGATTCGCTTTCCTCGTTAACATCTAGCTCGATTTCAGTAATATCTTCCATTATTTAGATCTAGATCGTTCCGATATTAAAATAATTTCATCAACAACAAAAATAAATAAATAAAATAAACTTTTTTAATTGAAATAAGAATACTAAAGAATTAAAGAATCAGGCAATCCTGGCTCATTCTGACCTTAAATCCATGTGGTTTTGTCGTGCCGTGTGGAATGAATGAAGAATGGAAGGCTTGTGAATATGTATTGCGCTTTCGGCAGATAAATAGTTTGATGCTTATCAAATACAAAAATATGTTTGACGAAAAACGTTAAATTGTTAAAATATTTATTTACCTATCTATTATTAAATTACCTATTTAGTTTAACAAAATGTTATTTCTTTAAAGTATTTGTTTGCCTAATATAACTAATATTACAAATAAAAAGAGGCATTAGAGGTAAAGAGGCAAGAGGTATTATATTTTTATTGAAATTATGTATCACGTTATATATAAGTATGAACAGAAGATTAGCGTTAATGAATTAATAATTTCTTATTGAATGAATAAATTCATGAATGAATAGGAATTATTCAGTGTTCAACGATTGGGTTTCGCCCTTACAGACTATGTATATACAATAAATTATAAATTAGAATTAAATTAGGATTTAATAATTTCTTATACTACTCTAATATATGATATATGGCATTTGAGAAAGAATGCAAAAAATTGTAATAATTATTCATTCATCTTAAGTCTCTTGAACAATGAGACCAAATTCAATAATACACTTTTGAATCAGGGAGCAAATCGTAATCGTCAGCACCTTGTTTGCGCCCAAGTGTGAATCGATAATGAACATCAACGTCCAAGAAAATCTCACGTATGGCTTTATCTTCTTTCATGATGTTTTCCCATTGATTCTTTTAAATGACACCAACACCAATGATCCATTATAATTGGAATAATTAAAGTATTCATTAAGTATATACTATATAATATAGATAGAAGAGGTTTTGTTGTAGATAGATAAAAGATTTGTGGTGATTTATGATGATATTGAAGATAATTTACCATATCCGGACGTGAATCTTTCCCTTTGTAATAGGAGGCTTCAATTTCTGGCCAGAGCTTTGGGAGAATGTCCATTCTTTCAATCCATGGCCAAATCATATAGTCCAGCATTCCAGGACAATCCTTTCCTAAGTTTATAACGAATTTTTAGTTTAATTGTTCATTATTTTATTGGTTCATTTTTTATTAATAATTGTTTAAAGTATTTTAATTTGTTAGTAGATAAATAAATGTGTTTAGACCGGAAAAGAACTTTGACTTTCTCTGTCCAAGTTCTTGCTCAAATAAGTTCAGCCGATCATTCAGTTTTTGAACATTGTCCTCCCAACCCGGATCTTTCTCACAAGAAAATGCCATTTTGAAAAACATTCCAATTGCCTATAAAAGTTAAACGGTAAACAACTGATTTAAGCATTATCTATTATTTATAAGATTATAACCTAAAAACTTTAATCTTAATAGATTTTATATAAAAATATTTTACCGGATTAAACCGCTCAACCCAAATTCGGTCAAGAGCCTTTTGGAAATGATCTTCTGGATGTAATGCTCTCCCACTTGAGTATTTTTCATCGAGGTAATCAGACACAATCAAACTTTCATATAAAATTCCGTTTGGTGTTTCAAGAACTGGGACTTTTCCTTCGGGGTTTTTGTCAAAGAGCCATTCTGGTTTGTCCTTCAAGTTGCAATTCACAACTTCAAATCTTAAAATTAAAGGCAGTTTAATAATTAATGCTAATATTTAATTTATCTAAGGTGTATTTATTTTAACATTTAATAATTAAAATTGTTAATTACGGAATTTCTTTTGCAACTGCAACCAACAAGGCTCTTTGGGCATAAGGACAGAACCTCATGCTGTAGATTCTGATCCCACCTTCTTCCTGCGTAGGGCATTCCGACCCTTTTAACAAATAAAATTTTAATTTAGATTAAACAAGTTTTTTATGAAACTCACATGAAATGACGCGAAAGGTGGTTTAAATGAATTATATGACATTTTCACCTGTAGCAAGATGTTTTGAATTCAAATTGAACGCAATGAGCTTCGAAATACCCATTTTATCCAAGTTTTGCTTGACTCAAAGTCAAAAGTGAGGAATCTCTCTAAAATGTATGACAATGAGCAGCCAAAGGTTAAGATGTTAAAAATGAGAGCAGTAGAGAAGGACTAGCAAAGTGAGGGCCTATTTACTTTTCTCAGTTTTCTCCCTATTGAGTAATATTATACTGAGAAACCAAATGAGAACTTTGTTTTCTATTGATGAACAATAACATTTGTTGAATGTACTATTTATATAAATTATGTATTATGACTTATGAGATATGCATACAAGTATCCATTTGTTCAAACATTCAAAAATATAAATGCTAAGAATTTTCCAATGTCAAATTTATCTTAAAATCCCCCGGCCAATTCTCGTGAAAATATCATCCAAATGTTTAAACACATTATAAGTACTCCTGCATAGTAATTATTGAAAGACAAAATTAACTCTTTTACTGAGCCGTAATCGAATGGATTAACCAGATCTTAAAATTCCACTTACATTTAGATTCTTGGAATCCAAATGAACCATGAACTATGTACTATGTACTATACTTACCCTTAGGTATCTATGTAATTCTTTAAGGCTATGATTTAAAGGTATCAACCATGTAATCGTAATTAGCAACCAAATAACTTAAACTATCAACCAATAAATAATTCAACCAACCAAACGCTGAAGCTTGTATAAAATGACTAAAACTATCAACCAAACGATGACCTTTATATAAGAAAACTTAAAATATCAACCAAATGCTGAAATGGTATAAGAATATTTAAACTATCAACTAATGATAATTTGTAACAAATATGTTAGTTATTTTTATAAATATAATTAAATATTCGGTAATTTTCATACAATCGTCATTTGCTCAATAGAATCATTTTAAATATTTAAATGTATAGATGGAGGTAATTTTTACAGGGCTGACCAGACTGACCTTGTTCGCTTGAAATATGTTGAGGTTATGAATTTATAAAATAGAAATTACAATAATGGTATAAAAATTCCCAACGGATTTCCCCACTCTCCACTCAATAGTAATTTAAATATAATTTCAAGTTTTTCCCCTCATTTTTTTTAAAAAATACCCATTCTTTTCATTATAATATATACTTTACCAGATATACATATTTGCAAGGATAACAGATCGTCAATGTCCGTAAATATTTATTTGCCTTAAAATTTTATACTTATTAATTTGACCAATAAATAATTTGTTTTAAAATATTATGAAACATTTGTTTTATTAACATGTCTAACATATTTGTTACAAATTATTATTAGTTGATAGTTTAAGTATTCTTATACCATTTCATTATTTGGTTGATATTTTAAGTTTTCTTATACAAAGGTCAGCGTTTGGTTGATAGTTTTAGTCATTTTATACAAGCTTCAGCGTTTGGTTGGTTGAATTATTTACTGGTTGATAGTTTAAGTCATTTGGTTGCTAATTACGATTAAATGGTTGAAGCATTTAAATTAAAGCCATTCTTTAATCTACTGTTTTTATTATAAATATATTTTAAACCCACCGACATTTTAACATTTCAATAAAATATTTTACAACTTTTAATTTTTAAATATACCTTACTTATCGTATATTTAACTAGATAGTGTTATATGATTAGAAACAATAACCGCTTGTATTGAAAGATGTATATCTCGATGAGCCTTGATGATTAATAATAATTTCAGTTTCATATATACTATATACTCGAGAAAGTATGCAATTGGAATATTTATTTATTCATCTTAAATCTCTTGAACAATAAGACGAAACCAAATCCACTTTGTCGAAGATCTCTACAATTTTGAATCACCAAGCAAATCGTAATTAGCAGCTCCTTGTCTTCGCCCAAGTGTGTATCGATAATGAGCGTCAACGTCCAAGTAAATCTCACCGACGGCTTTATCTTCTTTCATGAAGTTCTCCCATTGATTCTTAAAAATGCCACCAATTCATTGCAATTACAATAATTAAAGAATTGGGAGAATTTAATGTAAATTGTATTATGGTGATATTGAAGATAATTTACCATATCCGGACGTGCATCTTTTCCTTTGTAATAGGAAGCTTCAATTTCTGGCCAGAGCTTTGGGAGAATGTCCATTCTTTCAATCCATCTTTTTAGCTAGTTTAATAAATCCATTTGTAATATTTTTAATGAATATTTTTAATGAAAAGCTTAAAATTAATATTTTTTAGGCGTCGTTTTCTCGCCGTTTAATTATGCGAATTAGTTTTTCTCTGACCCAATTTTTTCCAAAATGTGTCGGAAAATGTTTTTCTCGACATTCTAAACAACTTTAGAAAAAAAGTAAAAAAAAACTTACAAAAATTTCGTGTTGGTTGCCCGAAACAGGCCCGCGTCCTGGACTTTGACCCTTCTTTTTGCAAAACTGACACTCAAATGCTTTTTCTCCCGTATGAGTACTAAAGTGTCTTTTTAATTTAGATTTATCACTACATGTCTTATCTCAAATGGTACATTTAACATTTATTTTCAAATGTATACGATCAATGTGTAGCTGTAAACGTTTCATTTCTGAAAATGTATATCCACATTGATTGCATTCAACTTCCTTGGATTCACACATCGATGTTTTTTTCTTCACAGATCTTTGAATGGTATTCAAATGACTTTGGATTTGTAAATTCTTCATCACATCCTGTACAAATTAATTGGTCATCGGGCAAAATAAACTCTTCTTCATTTTTAATCATAGGAAAATTCAAGACTGGATTAAAATAAAATACATTAAATCTCTTATTATATATTCAAGCTCAAAATTTTAAATAATGTATAATGTATTGATTATAATCTATACCTTCGTTTTTGAATGTTATTGAAGGTAACATTTACTCTTTAATTATAAAGTTCCCATCGTAAGAAATGTCGGCTGATTCAACTTGTAAAAAATAAAAAGAATTAAAAATTTTAATTGAATCTTATGAGCATTGTGATTTATATAACACATTAAAAATATACGGTATGTTGCTCTTTTAATTTTAAATTAAATATTTAGATTTAGGTATATTAACCATATTTTTTAAATTACCTTCTGTATTTTTTTTCAAACAATTTTCATCTAAATTGTATTGTTGCAAAATATTTGGTCTTTTTGAACAAGAAATCACATTCACTCCAGTTGAATTTTGCACTTTTAATTTTAATCGTTGGATCGAAACACGGAGGTCTTTTAAGTTTGGAAATTTCTTTTTATAAACCTCGAATAAATCAGAACTTGTTAAACTCATTTTGATATTTTGAAAAATACTTGAATAGATAATTTAATATTTTGTAAAAATGTATCTGTATTTGTATATTTATTTTTTCTATTCTATTTTCTATTATATAAAAACATAATATATATATTTCTCCTAGTTTCTCCTTTTTGTATTTCAGTATTCGTAAATAGTATTTGTCGGGGCTAGATCTAGTCATACGCAACCAAGTATATAGTGATAAGAATACAATATTCCATATTATTGCAACGTAACTAACATTTAATGTCTCATTTAGACCCATTAGCCGAATTGTAGAGATTCCGCATTTACTCGAGTACGTACTCATTTCACTTTGTAAAATGGATAATAATTAATATAATATACACATAATTAATATACACACATAATTAAAATAACATAAAATTCAATTTCCTATATTAATAAATAATAGTTGAAATCAAAAAGTTCGATATGAGGAATGAAGTAATTTTGTCCACCAAGCAATTTCAGCCCTTAATTGAACTTCAATCACCCAGCGTTGTAAAAAACGGTGGGAATGATTCGTCGTGAATTACCGAGTTGTTCCAAACTGCCCGTGGGAATACAAAAGGGACCCATTAATTGCTTTCTTTGTCTCCAAACAAAAACTTCTTTCATCACTTCCAAACCACTATAATTCAAATAGACTGTTTAAATTTAAATAATTCTATTCTTCATAAACTATTCAATGTTAATTATTACATCGAAAAATGTAAATTTTAACTCAATTAACTATTAATTTATTTACCAATAATTATTTAATTTAGAATTATTTAAAATGCTTTAAAATTTAACGATTTGAGTTTTATTGAGTGTAAGATGGGAAATTGAAATCTGTATGGGAAAGGACGGCAAAGAAAATAATTGTTTTCTGTTTGTCGGCAAATCGGTTTAAATCCAACGTGGGCGGTGAATTACTCCGTGAACAAATCCTGAGTCATTTGATCCATCCTAAGAAATCCATTCACTTCTTCACTCTTTTCATCCTGGGAGAAGGATCGGTATGGGAAACAAAGAAATGTTCGATTCATTCAACTCCCCATCTTTTAATCATTTCAATCTTCTTCTTCTCGCCGATCTTCTTTCAACCAACACATTGAAAATTGGAAATGAACTTTTTTCTCTCCGTTTATTAGAAACCTCCAATTCCAATTCCCCTCTTTGCATTTTTTACACAATTGGATTTAAATGGACAAAGCGGAGATTCCTATTGAAATAGAAATTAAAATACTTTTTTAATGTAAATTCCAATTCCCATAAAAATCTTCTTTTTCTTCTCTTTTTATCTTTTTCTTCTCTTTTTATTTTTATTCACAAGTCTTTTATATTTAGTAATTGTGATCTTCATGAGTTTCTAAAGTAACAGTATTTGGTTGCTAGGTAATTAAAGTTTTTCTATGGACATTGCTATAACTATAAAATTAGTCGCTATGGCAACATGCGTAACAAATTGTTTGCTATTTGTTATAAATTGGTTGCTATGCAAAGTTCTATAAAGTTCCCATAGAAACTGCATTAGATAATTGATTATCACCATGGCAACGAAAATTCAATTGTTTAAACTTGATCCAAATGTTCTCAATTAAAGAGCAATGATAGTTGAATTGAACAATGCAGCTCTGCGTTTTGTAGAAGGCGTCATTACCAAAATTCCAATTAAATAAAGTCCAATTGAAGATCATTTTGGATCATTAAATATATTGTTAATGCCCAAGCACGAGTGTCATAATGGGAATAATGACACTAATGACCCGTTTGACCTTTTTCCTCTTAGGCCCAAAGGAAGAAAGGAGCTGATGATAGTCCTCTAATGATACTTCTCTCGCGCCGTCTTTGAATTTCCTTCTTTGGATGTGACAAACCTCCTCTTTTTCCTCCTCCCCCATTAAGACAATCCAAAGGCATTCAAACCATCCGAGCCCATTAAATCCCCCAATGGCACGAACAAGGTAGGAAATTTTAATTATTGACCATTCCCTCCTTTTAACCAGGGGCGATGAGCGGCATTTATAATTTACTAACTGACCACTCAAAGAGAAATTAGTTAGAAACCAATGGTTGTTATTACAATACACTACCAAATTATTTATTGTTTATTCCAATGGTTTTCAATGCTTAAATTCAATGGTTTTATTCCTATGGTCAAATTCAATGTTTAAATCCAATGCTTTTGTTTCCTATGGTAACGTAAGAGTTTATACAGGTGTGTATTTATTGTGAAATTTAGATTTAAGAACTGAAAAACGTGGTTGTGAGTGTTGTGGTTAATTCCTATGCCCCGAAGTGTGAGTGAATAAAGTTGTCACCGCCTGGTGATCATTTTGTAATGAGAGGGGAATTAGGAAGGCGGGGAAAAGAACAGGTGAACTTCCAAGACGCCTTCCCTGGAGGACAAAACTAAAACACGCCCTCCCGCCCATTCACTACAATTACACAATTCACTTCCAATCCAAGAATCCGGTCGACAGAGAAATTACACACTTGGGCTAATAACCAAAAGAACCAATTTACCTAAATCATTTCCGCCGGCTCTTCAGTGTGCTTTTCACTCCTTTAAAAACTTCCCTTACAAAAAGACTATAAAATGCAATTCTAGACTTCTCATCCTCATTCGTTGCCATGGAAACCAACCATTTTAAATTTAAATTTTATTTTAATTTTAATTTTAATACCGCATAAATCTCAATGTCCTTAATGTTACCATAGAAACCAAATAAAATCATTCTATTTAATTTCAATTTACTCTTAATTTAATATAAAACTTTTATTTATAGAGAATTTAATTTTAATTCATAGGAATTTTAATTTGGAGATAATTTATGAGAGAAGTTGAAAGTGATCATATTGGAAAAGATCTAATTAAATTGATAAAATCATAAAAGTGCGTATTTATTAAATTATGGTTAAATTGTGATTAAATCATTATAAAATTCTTATTATTGATGGTCCCGATAGTTTGATTTACGAGTGCAGAGATTTATCGTTTCTCCATCCCTATCAATATTGTGATATTCTGTCGGAGGTGTTTGATGGGGAATTGTGTGACTGGCGGCGGTGGGATTGATGGGAGAATCTCACCTTAATGACCATCATCATTCCAAATTACACCGAGGGAATCATCACACAGAACAACGTCCACCTGTGCATATACAATTCATAACAACCAAAATCCCCACCGTTCGGCTCCTATCAAAATCCCTTATTGACTATCATTACCAATCTCATTTGCATTCAACAAACTGATCTTTATTGTCTACAAACTCCTTTGATCCAATACATTAGCAAGATAGAAATAAATAATACATTCAAAATAAGATCGTATGAAAGACATTCTTCCAATCGATGCATGAATAATACATATATTATAATATTACAATATATGTATTTGTATGTGTATTATAATATGTGTATTTGTATATTAAATATATGTTATATTGGAGATATTGTGATTATATATTAGAATGTATTATATAGACATTTGAATATATTATACATTGTAGATTATAGCCGCGATGCAATTTGGAAGAGAATGTATGCATTAGTTGATATTGATAACATATTGATTGCCATCAGGGAGAAAACGTCTCGCATAAATAATGTAAAGTGTAATGAAGAATTCCATATGGAGAGGAATCTTTAATGAATTTATCAACTTCTTGGATCATTTCATTATGCGCCACCAATCACTCCCCAATTCACCTGTCAATAACCACAAACTCACAATTACAATACATAAATAATCCAACCTCATATTTTAAAATCTAATTTATTCTTGAACTAACTAACCATACTTTACCTTAGTAACCCATAGCAACCATAGTAATAGTAACGAGTCTATTGCAAATTTGCAATATGTTCTTAAAATACTATTTCTATCTCAATGATTACAGTTATAAAGTTACCATAGTAACCATAGTTACCAGAGTACATCACCATGTACCATAGATACAACTATAGTTGCCATGATTACCAATAGTTAAATTGATAACAGTTGTTATAGTTACAGATAAGAAATTACTAGTTTATTGGTTATTTAATAAATTAGTCTTAATGTGTTGTTACCATAGCTACAGTTTTAATTTTAATAATTTTTATACAAATCATTTTTAAAACCTATTTGGGAATTGTTTATTAATTTATTTGTTAAAGCTTTAAGTTGTTTAGCGTCTATTGTGCTAATATTTCTGAGTAGAAACTGTGAGTAATGTTTAAAAATGTAATAAAATAAAGATAGGAGATTTGAAAGGTTTGACAAGGAGTTTGTTAGGAGCCATTTAAGGCTATAAGATGAATTAAAAGAATAAAAAGTTTGTACGTAAGGCCTTAAATGGCTCTCACCATTTTAATCTCCGCCAAGAATCTCTCATTAAAAAGGGAAAATTACCCTTTTGATTTTGCCGACTTCTTTTCCAACATCCCTTCAAGACGGTGAAATGAACATAAGAAATAAACATTACATTACTAACATTACAAATCCCTCCCTTGTAAAATAATCCTTATAACAATTGGTATAAGAATTATAATTGGTATAAGAAATGTAATTCCTATATAAAATTAACATTAGATTTAAAACAACACGGCAAAGTAATTTGTAAGCTTCTTATTCTATTAATTCCATTTCCATTGGTCCGAAAGCCCAAGCCATTTGTGAGATAGGAAAGGAGGAGAATAAGAAAGAGAAACAAGAGAATTCATTATTGAAATGACCATCATTAGCTCCATGAGTTTTCTACTTCAATTATTTATTCTTTCCTCAGATTATACCGGGAGATTTGAATCTCCTAATGGTCTTTTTCCTCTCTTACTAATCCCATTAAGGGAAGACATCAACCGGTCATTGTCATTTACAAGAAAGAAAATTAATATTTGATGAAAAAACATCTCATAATATTTGGCATTTGGTTAAATCATGAGTTGGAAGGAAACTGCGCGTCTTCATGCGATTCTTCAAATCATATACAAATCCTATACAATTCCTATATGTACAAATTGTATACAATTCCTATATAATTCCTAGTTAGAGCAAAATCTGACAATGAGTGAGCGAGCTCATCCAATCTTACGTTAGTTTACAAGTAAGTTGAGAAGAAAAAACATTTTCTTCAATCTCCATTTCTCCATTAAACATGGAAGTGAAATGGGCCCAGAGATTTAATGAGAAAATGTGTAAATGAGACAAAAACGTAGTTTATTGTAATTATTCTCATAGGAATCAACGAACCTATTCCTATACAATGTGAGAATTGTTACATTAGTACATTCCTACATTCGTACATTATTTAAGAAATCTGTACATTTAACATTTCGACTATAAATTATATAAAAGAACATTGTGGTAAATTATCAAATTAAATATTAATAAATACGGCGCAATATTTCAAAAATATAAGTGAAAATTCGAAATTTAATGAAAACCCCCAAATTATAAGCCAAATTCTTATAGTTCTGTTGTAATAAGTTTTTCCAAGTATTCCAAGTCAAAAGTTCACTAAACGGTGAAAGGTCTAAAAGCAGAATAAATCTTTCTTTTATATATTTCGCAATATACAAACTACAATTGTTTGTTAAATGAAAATTATTTCTTGAATTGCAAATTACATTAATTCAAGAATAAATGAAGTAGGAAAATAAATTAGAAATACTTTAAATATAAAGATTCGAATCATTCGAATGCATTATATGTAGAATATATAGACTAAAAAATTAATTAAATTATTGTAAAAATAAAATTTTATATAATTGTTAAAATAAATAAATTATATAAAAGTAATTAAATTATAATAGACGTTTAGAAGTTGAATTTAAATGTTGTTCGATTTTGATATTTTATAGAAGTTTTGTTGTTGTGGGGGATTGGGTCTCTGTTTGTTCAGCGTTAAACCAATAGAGAAGGTCGAAGCTCCACCTCCGTCTATTCCTTGCCCGTACAAGGGAACTCCCCCGCCCTTCCGCTAAACAAATACTCCCTCCAAAACACACCTCTTTTCACAAACACCCAAAACTTAATTCCATACAAATTGTATGATACAATATACATGCAATGCAATATTTAGAAATTTATACAGATATATATGAAGTACACTATATGTGTATACAAAACTCATTAATAATGACTATTTTTAATTACACACATTTATTACCATAGTAACTTATTTGTTGCGATGGAAACAAAGATGGTTTATTGGTGACTGTAGTAACAAAGAATCCCATGGTGACTTATTAGTTTCTATGGCAACAAAGAATTCTGACTTATTCCTATAATTCCTATTAGTAATAGTAACTATAGAAACCATTGAAATTTATTGGTTTGGTAACATGGTAATATTGTCTAAAATTAATTACGACAATGAAGTAATTATTAATTCATTTCGCATCAAAGTGTGATGAAAATATTAAATAGGATCACACACATTGAATTTTCCCCATTGTGTTTAATCTTTATAAGCCTTTAAGCTTAAGTGTTAACGCTATATAGCTTAAATGTTAATCTTGAATTTAAGATTTGTTTTAACATTAAGCACATATCTTGTTCTTAAGGTATATCTTGAGCTTTGGTCCATTTATCTTTATATGAATTTATGATTGCGAAATTTAATGGTCAATTCCAAAGCAGTTGTTTCTAATTGCTTCGCATTCAATTCACAATTTGCCGAAATAGTGCCAATAAATCCGAGGAGTTCCGTCATTTAATGTCCCTATGTTCTTACATGTGTTTTCACTCTTAGAGTTGGTTGAAGAGCTTCGAGAGCTTTAAGACGTGTGTGGCAAAGAAGTTGTTGGATCAATTGAAGATGCTGGGTGAGAAATTTGAGATGCTGTGAATACCTTGGGTGAATGCAAAGTGCGGAGTTGGTCTTTAAGACTAGTAAAAGACCAATTGAGGTGGTGAATGATAATTGAAATCTCTTTGAGGGAGAAGCCGGCGAGAGAAGCGCAAATGGCCAACGTGGAAATATAATTCCAATTGTCATTTGATAATCATCTCCCAAATCATCTCCATGGAAACTCCAAGTCTTCTTCCCCCCACAGATCTCATTTCAAAGACCACACAAACTCCATTTACAAAATTTACAAACTATTTAATTACTTTATCTTTATTCAATTTACATTTTCAATTTTCAATTAAATAATAGCGCAATTTAACGCTTTAAATTGGAATTAGCTCCATTTAGATAAATGGAGAAGAATTCCCAAATTCCCAATTAATTTGTAACAAAAGTGAATTATCACGGTTGCCATGGAGATTGAAGTATTATTATATTTAATATATCTATACAACCTATTGTATTTAATATGTCTATAAAATATACAGTATTTAATATATCCATACAATATATCGTATTTAATATATTTATGTATATCTAGTTATGTAATATAGAAGCTGATGACATGGGATTTGATTATTTCTCTGGAATTGGGTATTTGGGATTGGGAGTTTTTGAAGTGACCCTGCTGGCCCTTTGTCGGTCCCTCTGTGTGCTTTTGGGGGAGTTTGAGTCCGTGAAGGGTCTGGATGAAATATGGGAGAATAATGCGGCCATTTTTCTCCGTATGGGGGAGAAGGAACAGGTGTGAAAGGCTCCCCTTTAATCAACACCTCCGGCATCTCAGCATTCCTCCAGACCGGCCGCAAACAGCGGGAGCATCCAACAAACCCATTTCGAATCTCCCGCCGCGGCCCGCCCTTAAACATATATTGGCTCAATTCAGACCCTAATAACCTTTTATTCCAATCCCATTCACTTCACACACCAAACACACAATGCCCAACAATTAACTTTCTTTTTTAATCTATTGTAACAATGTCAGCTTTTGTTACTCAAAATATCTTAAAAAACTTCCAGTATCTTAAAACATTAATTTAAACCTATGTTAGCACGATTTAAACCTAGCTTAGAACATTGATTTAAAAAATAACCAATTTTAAACTATGATTATTTTTCATTAAAGGTAAAAAGAGTGAAGGTGGAAAATTATTATGTAATATTTATATTATAGTGCGGTGGTTATATAATTTCCACTTCTGCCCACCTGAGCTAATCAGATATGTTTAACTTCCATTCACCCAAAGGATCCTTTACAGGTCGCCGCCGAGCCCTTGAGGTTCAAAAGACCTTTTAGCCTTTTTCCCTTTCTTCTAACGTTGTAAAGTGCCCATTGTGAGGAATCGGTTAAGTTAAGTAACCAAGGTGCTTCGAATACCAAATTCAAAGATCAATTCAAAACCATGACCAAGAGAGATGAGTTGAATGTGTTACATTGCTCAAACTATACTTGTTGCTATGGTGACTCAATATTAAATACCATGGAAACCAATGTTGAATATTTAGCTTATATGTACAGTTTTAGCTTTTTTGTGGGTTGGATATATGATACATATGTTACTTATACAATGTATTTATTCATATGGGTTGTGTGCCAATTAGGATGGGAATTCCAGTAGCTGAAGAAATATTGCTAATAGCCAATTCAACTCCCCGATTTACGACCCCATTTCTTACCATTTGGAATTAAATTTGAAATCATTTGCCAGAAACCATTGACGGCCTTTGAGTTGTGTGGAAAATTGGAAGCTCAGATTTACATCCAATAAATAAACTACTTTATGAACTCAATCCAATCAACCTTATAAACACTTTAAACACCTGTACATAACAACCCAAGTGAACACAAGAAAAAATATAATACAAAATACAATTTAAGCACAATACATGTATTTGTTATTTATAAAGTTGTTTCATTCTAAACTTATAGTTATAATATAACAAGATTATTATATGTATATTTTCCTATATTAGGTTCAGTTTGGAAGTTGAATTTAAATAATATAATGTTGTGTAAAGAAAAGCCGCGATTTCAAATTCCAGGAGTGTTTGCATATGTGGAATGTTCTTTAAGTACCTTTTTGGTTGTTGATGTTTTGAGTATATTTAATTCTACATTGTTCACTTGGGGTGAATCCGGTAGCGAAAGTCATAAACTCTCCAAGGTGTCATAAATAAACAATGGGAAGTTGACTCGGCAAACATCTCATTGTGAGCTTTCGTCTTTCCGATTCGGCACGGCGAGTGTTCAAGGGAGTTTTAATCGCCTATCGGATTCTCAACAATTTACGATCCTTCCGCCATTTGCATAACACGTTTAGAAAAAAGAGGGAAAGGAGGGGATAATGGGAGAACTCGTAAGTCAAATAACAACAATGGTCCAGTAAATAAATACAAAACCCATGGAGCTTCAATATACACAAAATAGACAAAATCTCCATGGTGACCATACAAAGTTACCAAGGGAATAATATACCTACTTACTTTCCACTTCTGCCGACATACATTTAGTATATCTGTATAGTTACCATGGTGATAATACAGACTGTCCTATCCTTATCACTATCACCTTCAGTATAAATATAAGACCAAAGAACAAATGGCTTATCACATAAAAGATGAATCCAGCAGAGGTTAAATGCTAATTTGAATATTCCCGCCGTTATCGTCGGATCTGTGTTTAGACACGGTTTAGCTTGTATAACAATAGTGTGAAATGCTCACTTGTTATTTCTCATATAAACTTAAGATTATAAACACATCAATGCCCGTAATATTTGTTGCCGAGAATTGTAAATATTGGATATGATTTGTCTGACTTGTGAGTTACCATGGGAATTTCAAATTTACAAGAGAAATTGTTGTCATGGAAACTCGATAAAATAAATCTAAGTATTGCCTTGGAAACTTTAAACTTAATAAAGCCAATGGTTGCTATGGTGAAGAATCTTATTGTGATATTTGTCCAAGTGCGGAGAGTTTGAGTTGAATAAATTAGTATTGAGTTCATCAACTCACGAATCTCATTTGTTCGTTCAATTAAAGAGTTTAATAAAAGGAAATGGAATGAAAAGGAACGGAGGTTGTATTTGACGTTGAAATAATAGAAATCTCCTCCCAATTACCCTTCATTATTTATGAACGCCGTTGTTCCTTTTTTTCTACTTTAATAATAAGTGATCGTGACTGGATGGTTCCGAGAGTTCATTCAATGAACTTCACAAGAAACCATGTGAACTCTCACAAAACACCTTCATACTTCATCTTATGTCAATATCTATGCTCCCTAATTGACACAACTCTCATTCCCACCTTGTTTAAAACAATAAAACAAAAAAAAATCATTAAAATCATTAAACCATTTAATAACATTAAAATAAACAAAATTTCGACTTAATCTATAATAATTAAATTTATTAGAAATATTCCAATAAATCAATCACAACAATTAATTTTTGTTACAAATTTTATTCAATCTATTGTCATGGTAAAAGTGTCTTTTGGTAAAATGATCATGTTTCCATGGTAACCAAGAGAATAAAACCATATTAACCGAAGAGTCGGAGTGTTAGTAAGAGTAGTTATTAGTGAATAGTAAAGTGAGTGGAATCGATATGGGATTTCTTTTTGTTCCGTCTGGTGCTAAGTGTGAGTTTGGTATAGGGAGGAATGTGTTGTGGATAGTAGCGGGTCCTCGGGGAGCATTAGCATATAAATAGGGTGTTGGGTCGCCGGAAAGTCTCAGGTGTTTCCCTCGAGGGCACCCCGAGATTCCTTGGGAAGGAAGGCAATTGACTTCGGTGCCCTTCCCGGGCCAACCCAATTACTCCTCCTGCCTTCTCCATTCATCCAAAACAACTTCCAAACAATATTGGTTTATTCACAGGAAAACACCGACTTCAAACGACGCCCAAACCGACACTTCGCACCTTCCCCGTAATCCTCAAATTACAAACAACCTCATTCACTCAAGTTTCTACTTTACCTCCTTTCGACCCATTTTACATACACACAATCTCTTCATTGGTCCCTTCATTTGTCATTTGTCATTCACTCCCTTTGTCTCATTCATAGAAAGTTAATTGCCCTCATTCAAAATTCCCTCTTAATTCCATGCTTAATTCTATCCTTAATTTTCATTCTTAACTCCTTAAACTTAACGGTATAAATCCTATTGTTAGTTATTTACTTTGTACAATATTTTTAAATTTATGGGCTTTATGAAATTATGTATCTGTACTAATTGATATCTCTACTTTTGTATATCTGTACTGTTGTATATCTGTACTATTGTATGTAAAACTGTACTATTGGATATCTGTACTAAATATAAGTATGTATATAAAATGTATGGAGTTATGAATATATGAAGATATTAAAAACGATGTGAAGTTGGGTGAAGAAATCCCCCATGGTGCGAGTTTAAGAACCCTTCTAAAAATGTCAATAATCTCCTTACAACATGATTTATTTTCCAAGTCCATTGAAGTGGAGAATCAAAGAACATTTTTGGTTGTCTCCCTCGCTAACAAATAAATCAATTTCGGAGTTAAAAAGAGGGGAAGAAGAAGAAATATGGAAATCGGCCGTGCAGGGAAATGACGGGAGTTTTGTTCATGTGGGAATTTGGGTGGATTGAAATGATTCGAAAAAGATTCTTTTCCCAACTTGATAAATTATTTTATTAGATGGAAATGAAGGGCGATTCCTTACATGAGCTCAAATGAGGGAAGTTTTTAAGGGAAAAGAGATAGGGGAAGGGAAATGTGTTTAAGAACCGGAAAGTTCAATTTATCCTTTCGATTAACTCTTGTCATGCCATCCACTAAATATGATGGAAATGAACCATTTTCATTTATTTCAAACTCCCAGGAGCATTTACATTCAATTTCATTAAAAACTAAAGATTTTGGAATTGACCAGACATTCATACATAATATTACATAATAATATCATGTATTACATAATACTGATAATATACTCAATATACATGTATTACTCAATATACTCAATATATATGAATGGTATTCAGTATATAAAGAAATCATATATGGTAGATCTAGATTTATATACGAATGATATAAGGGGTGAATGAATGAAATATGTAAAGGTCGTGTAAAAGGCGTGAGTTTGGAACTTAATTTTCAATCATCTCACCCCCATCAATTGCTAAACATGGAAAAGTTTCCCCATCTCTGAATTTCATAATGCCCGGGTTTGGGGAATTGGGATGAGCAAGGAAGCGTGAAATATCAAACTTTCCCGCTTTCCCCATTCATTCCTCATTCAACTCATTCAATATTATAAAAGGAACGTAAATCATAAAAAGGATTCACATTATTTAAAAAGAAACTCGTGCATTTCTAATTCATTTCCCCCCACTAAAATTTATCTTTTCAAATTTCCCACTTTCACTTTCCCGCATCTTTAGCAACATTTCTCTTTCTCCGAATTTAGACATGTGACTTAAAATTAATTGTAATTAAATATATTTATTTTAAATGTATTGATAAATAGAAAATCTTTATAATTTGAAACAATAAATTAATGATGTGTGTTATTTTACGGTATTATTATTAATTATTATTATTAGTGTTATTTTACACGTGTAAATGAATATTGTTAAGTCTGAATTCCATGTGTAAGTGTATGTGTATGGAAGTAATATAATTGTATGATATCATGATATGTGTATTTAAGTATTTACATAAAGGGTAGATGAAGAGAATGATATTGGTTATTTATAATAGGATTCCTTTTTTGTTGGGTTGGATGAATTGGCGGAATCTTTTGAATTCCCTTTTGTGCCTCCACTTGACCAAACGTTGGTTGTAATTTTTCTAATCTTCTCATCTTTCGACTTCTGCTGTGACACTCACACTTTATTTACCCCCACACTATCGATTACCTCACAAGTAATCGGCGGGGAAGTTCAAGCTGTGTTCAATACACACAATTATTATCGGTCTATTCATCTCACAATATACCCAAATACCTGAAATTTATATATCTGTATATTAACTGTATAAATACTGTATATTAAAATGAATAACATTTAATGCATTGTAAAATGTATAGCATTTAATTTATATTAAAATGTATAGTATCATGTAATGTATATTTAAAGAATTTAAATATGTTTAGATATGTAAATATATATTTATTGAACCATTATTGGTGTTTTGCAAGCGTCTGATAGGAATTTGTGAATGAAAAGATTTGCTTAAATTTGAAAGGAGCATTAAAAAGGAATACAAATTTGCATATTCTTTAATATCTATCCCCACACAACTTCGTGCATGAAGAGGGGAATTAAAAGGTTTGGTATTAAAAGCATAAAGCCGCAAATCTCTTTGTTCATCTCCCTTCCTTCAAGTTCCTTTGAGTTCTTTTAAGTTCTTCTAACATTAAAGTTCCTTTAAGTTCTTCTAAACCTTGCAATTATAGCGCGAAATATAAAAAAAGATTGGCTTTGTCAAGAAACAGAGTTTCCCACTTTTGGTCCGGAAGAAAGGGGAATTTTAAGTCAAGATTTAAACTTCGCTCTACTAATAATCATGCAGGGGGAAAACCGCGCTCAACCACAAAATACAAAATATTTATTCATGAATGTATTCATAAATTCATACATGTAGAATGTAGAATATACTAATATATAAGATGTATGTAAGATGTATGTAAAGGTATGAGGTAAATGTGTATAAAGAATTCTATTCAGTTTATTCACATTATTCATATATGTATAATATGCGTTTTCATGGAGGTGAATGAGTAATTTTTAAATTTGCCGGTTCTCCCGCTTCACTCTATTTGCGGTGAGGATTTAAATGGATTTGGAGCGGATGAAGTTTGTTGTGTGCAAAAAGGGATTTGGATCTCCATGGAAATGAGGTGAGGAAGTGGAGGGTTTAATGCATTTAGACAATTATTACAATTGTCCAAATCTCAATGGTTGCTATGGAGTGACAAGGATGCAAATTGAATTTAACATCCAACACGGACAATAACACCTTACATGAACAGAACATACAATTATAATATTCAATGTACATACATTATTTTATTTATATTGTACATATTTTATATATACATACATACATAAACATTAAATATATACTAGGTATATATATATTTTATACTGTGGGTATGTATTTATTATACTGTATTAGAATTTATTGCTATGGTAACATGGTTTGTAATTTGTAACTATGGCAATGGTAACTAAAGAAACTGATTGTAAGCTTAACGACAAAAGAATGTATACTTTGTCATACTTGAGGGCATTATATAGTTCCCCATTCTTTATAAATATAAAAGAGTCAACTGAGGTTTAAAATCCTTCACAGCGAGGGGTTTCCCTTAAAAGCATCAAAATTGTCCAAATACCCAAACTGGCCCCAAGAAGGCAAATGGGACTGAAGTGAATAAAGCACACATTTTTTCCACGCGGCATATTTTAAATTATTTTTATGGGCGGAAATTGGGTGACTTTTCTTTAACAATTCTTCAATTTCAACATGAACAAGGAAAAGAAGGAAATTATCAATTTGTGCTTCGCGGTTCATTTGGGGCGCTCAGAGTCAGGTGGACAGGTGGAGGGAGATTCAAATTAATTTCCCCTAAATGATAAATTGATTCACATTCCCCAAATCTCCCCAATTTCTTAAATTGTGAAGAATCTCTATAATTTAATAATTTAAACTGACAGATTCAATTACGTCTAATTTCCCAACTCCAAAGCGACGACGTTCCGGTTCCTGAACTTCTAACTATAAAATTACGCTTCTTTTACAACTTTTAATTAAACCGCTCGGGTCCTCTCATGGGAGACCAAAACCACTAAAATTTATAAATTCAAATCGGTTAATTTATAATGAAATTACATTTCGGCTCAATATAAACTTTGAATTAGATTTTAAATTTTAATGTCCAAATTTGTCACATTTGAAATACGCGGGGGAATTGAATTCATAGCTGATGAGTTTTTATAGCATTCTTTAATTTCATATCAATTGACTGCTTTTGACGATCTCATAAATATTTATGAAACCGCGTGTTGGGAACTTTAACATTTTGGATAAATGTGTTTGATGATGAGTGAAAAAGACATTTATTTATTGAGCCTCCCAATTCTCTTTTTTATTGCCCTACTCAATTAACATCCCTTTTTCACTTTTTTTTATTGGGCCATAAAAAGAGGCGTGAAGTTCCGATTGAGTGCAAACGACACTTTTCTCTAAATACATCCATAAACGTATATGGAACCCACACATTAAATCTATCTACAAATGTCTATATCTATACTATATAACATTATTAAGCTTATTAATAACATAATGTCTGTAACATGATATCTAGTAACATAATGTCTAGTAAGATAATGTCATTCACATTAGTTATTCAAGAGTACACATGTGTATAAAAAGCATAAGAAATAAAGAAGTAAATCGGCGCGGATATTTGAATGTTTTGTGGGATTAAGTGTTTAACCCGAGTGAATGAATGTTGTTTTGGGAGTGAATGAAAGCAGCTGTTGTGCGTGGAGTGAAGGGGAATTGAAAGGGGCCTTAATGAAGTCTCAAAAGGGTGTTCATAAAAAAGGGGTCTCTTTTCACATTTTGATTCATTTGGTTCATTGGGGTGAATGAGACAAAGTGGAAGATCCGGTCGGATCAAAAACACCCCAAAAACCAAAAAACACCCAAACTAGAAGTTAACCAAAAACACAGAAACTCCAAACACTCCAAAGTTCCCAAAGCCCAAATCTCTCCAAAGCTCCCAAATCTCACCACAGCCACTTTGGACATAAAAAGAGAAAAGTCATAAAAACTCAACCCGGGTAATTCCGCTAATGCAAAACTCAACTTCGGAGATTTTGGTAGCAAATTGGGTGGAAATTTTCATCGCTTCCCGCCCAATCGCTTTCTATTAAATTGTCCATAGCACTTTCTATACCTACCTACATAATAATATGTACAATACCTATATGATTACTATATATCAGAATTTAGCTTCACTGTACACTGCTATTACAAACTCATATATTTTAGGATTAAATATAAAAACCATATAATGTTAAATATAAATAGTTTAAATGGGAATAATTAGTTTCATTTCCATGGTTTCATTAAAGGTAAATTGTTATTCGAAGGAGCGTCGTATAAATAATGGACAGAGTCGGAATAATAAAAACTTTTTGACTCTTTAAAACTTCTAATGTCCCAAGTTTGCACAAAGGGCTGAATGGGCCGAAAGAGGAATGGGGAATTTCTTTTTCTTCAGGGAGTGGAGACAAATAAAATATTGGATGACATAATTCTTTCCCTCTTTCCTCATTTATTCCTTCCGGCGATGAGCGGAGAATTTAAAACTTCCCTCCATAACTCAAATCTTCATAATGGACTGTTGACAAGGAGATTAACAACGGCATTAATTCACCCAAAAACGTTACTTTTTACACAATACACAATATTTCTATTTTACAAAGGCTCAAATTTACAAATGACCAAATTTACCTCTTTTTTAAATTGTGCCCTAAACGATAAAAATTGTTTTCATGGTAACCCAAGATAATGTTTCCATGGCAATCCTTGGTAATGTTTCCATGGTAACGTTTTAAATTTTTAAGTTAAGGGTCCCATGGTAAGTATTGGAATTAAAGGGCTATTATGACCAGAGTGAGTGTTAAGTTTTGAGTGTAAAGGAAAAAGAAAGAATCTTTGGTGATTTTGTGGGGATAATCAGTTCATGGGTTTTGGGGTATTTTCATTGTTCATTTTCTGTGCTCCGGTTTGGTTCCATTGTCACTTTGAAAGTCATTTACTCCTCCACTTCCTTTCAATCCCACAAAGTTCTCAACAGCGGCTCTCTTTTGACTCCCATTCACGGACAACACTTCGGCCCGAAATCAAAGAAAACACCCTTTAGGGAACAAGGAAACACAAAATCACTCCCAAATGACCAGTCAAAAATAATGGACAAAAATAAAGTTATTTTTCTACTTAAATCTTCATTAAATATTTTAAGCTTATTGTTACTTATTCCATAATTGATTAATTAATTTATTTTGGTTCTTTTTGTCTAAATAGTTAAATACTCAAATCTGTTTAAATAATATCAAATAACAATCAATAACAAGATTAACTAGCTGTTAACTAACTTATAATTGAGATAAATTAAATACTGTTCACTTGATAATATACATATTTTACTGTGTGTATTTGTTCAAAGTCTTCAAAGCAAGCCAACTGGATGCAATGAACCGTTCACATCATCATTTCCAATCCTGTCAATTTTGAAAACCGAACCGAATTGGGAAAACATAAGGACAAATAAACCTTCAATATTAAGCTATAAACACTGTACTTCAAACATTACATATAAACTGTAATACTTTATACGTAATACCTATTCTAAAACATACCTATAAATATACATCTTGTATTCAAATGCTTATAATTTTCAAAGGTACACATTGATTTATTGTATATAATTTTGTAATTGAAATGTAATTTTTGTAAACATCATTTTACAATGTATTTTTTGTATGTACTTATGTAATATATCACTGTGTATGAAATGAACTTTCTTTAAACGGCAAATTATTGAATAATTAAATCTCTGTTATAAAACCCTCTGTGTATTTTCAAATTAGAAATTGTACAATGGGAACAATTTTTACAATAGTTATACAAAGGTTAACAGTTAGATCATAAAAGAAAAAATGAATGTTTGGTAATTGTAAGATTTGAATTTTCCTTTGTAATTTTTATAATTACCATTTTTTACTTTTAACAATATGAGAATCTAAAGTCATCCTATAAAGTTCATTATTCCTTGGAGATGAACCTTACCGTTCATATTTCTCTTCTCCTTTTTATCCAGCTCCTGAATAATTGCATTGAAATACTGATATACAAGATATTATTATTCTGTAAGCATTGTACATATTGTACGTATATTGTATGTACGTATATAGTATTGTATATGTACAGTATGTTTAATATGAATGTATATGACTTTGTATCTCCTTCTCATTAAGTTGTTGTTGTGTGGAGGGAACTGATTTCATTCTAATTCTCTGACTTCTCATCTTCCCCATTCTTCCCATTAACAATTAAAGGAGTCGGAGCGAAGGAGAGAAGAAGCGTGGAAAATCGGCCGGCGGTTGCAGCTGGGGGAAGATGTCCAAAGTGACGAGTCATGTTAGATATGAATTTCATTCACGCGTCTCTGTTCATTGAAATTGAAACCATTTAACACCATCATACAAACTCATACAAAATGATCGTAAGAAGATAAGGAAGCTGCTTAAGGAAATTTAATTCATTCAAATCTCAAGAATCCTATACTAGATCCATCATGTAAAGATCATTCTTATATTAACTATATGTAATATGTATATATATGGAATTTAGGGTTCTTATCTAACATAAAGGTTTAGTGCTTATATGAAATATATGGAGATTCTTATATGGAATAAGGAAGGAATTTAAAAAGTTATTTTATGAATGAGGATTTGAATTCTGAATTCTCCATTGATTGGAAAGGGAGTTCTGTAATGGTAAGAAGATCTTGTCGATGAATTTCTCAATGGATCTTCAATGGGCCTGAAAAAGGATGAAGTTGAGTTGCGTATATTTACATTCGTTTTTCCGGTTGGAGTTGTCACAGCGGGGCGGGAGATTTGTAATTGAGTGACAACCTCCGCACCTGTCAACCACACACAAATTCCCAACCTTTGCTCTCAACTCCATCAATCCCACGCATAAATCATTCAATCAAGGAACCAGATGGACATCAAACTCACAGCTGCAATAAATAATATATTCATTCACTATATTTATTTATTCATCTATTTTTCATACAGCATTTTTATCCTCAACAATTACCACCATTTCAAATTTAAATTTCCCGCCAATCTTAAATCATTAAATTATCGCAATTTTTAAAATTTATATACAGACAATTTATGTACTTGCACAATATATTAAATTCTAAAACTTTTTAAAAAAAATATTTTTATAATTAATTAAATTATAATTATTAAACTGTATTTATATTTGTTAATGAATAAAGTTTAATTTGAAAAAATTAATGTTTGGAGTCTTTGGTAGTTATATTAAAAAAGTTGGTCTGTTGCTTAGGAACTGGATGGGTTTAAGGAATAAAAAGAGTTATGGAGTGTCGTTATTATAAAAAAGGTACATGGGGACAAAACGTGTTTAATTTACTAAAATGGCGAAGGAAAGGAAGTAAAGTTGTTTGAGTGGCATTTATTGTTCTTGCCTTCTTACTCATATAGCAATTCCTTTCAGGATTTGTGTGATGAACTCATTGCAAATCTTTGGCAACAAATTGGCAAAAAAGGTTCAAAAGGGACAAAAAATGGTCTTTGTGCAGTGAAGTCTGAAGTGTCTTTTAACACTTTTGACAACTGAATTTGAGGTTGCGGTGGCAACCGCGTGATTTCAACAATTTAAACCTAAAAGAACGAGGATTATTATTTATCATTATTTTCATTATTTTTCATTATAAAGACAGACTTCATTTCTCCGGGTAAATAACACTGTATAAGATATACCAATACAAAATGATGTATATGATAAATACCATATATATGATAAATATGTACACATGAAATATTTCTAAAATATTCGAAATATACACTACCGTACCGGAGTGTAAAATATAAAATATATATGATACATTCTAATACTATAGGTATATATGAAATATATATGATAGAAGGAATCCTTTGTCGAGACTGAATTGGATCTGACGTCTTTTGGTGGTTAATTCCACACTTAAGGAATTAACTCTGTCTCTTCCAATTGACCCTTGAGTTTAGGAATTGTACTTGAGGCGGGAGAAGGCCCCTAATTTGAAAGTGGATCCGCCATTCTTTATAATTCACCTTTGCCGCTCACTCCCAAAAACCCTTCATTAACTTTGTAAGTTCTCTAAATAAATACACGCCACGGCCACACGTCCCACAAACCCTCAAACCAAAACACTTCCCCATTTCGGTAATTCCATCTTTATGACCACTTTACAAACCCCGAACATTCTTCAAATTTAATTGTTCCCATTACCTTACACTAAAACAAATAAGTTAAAAATTCCAAACAATTTAAATAAAACTAAACAGTTAAATTTACCATAGCAACCATCGCTTACCGCCGCGGCTGTTAATTTCCTTAGCAACCATCAATTGCCAAAGCGAATCTTATAACAAATGTAAACATTATTAAAGTAATAGTAAAGTGGTAGTAAGCTAGTAATGATAGTAACCATGGCAACTAAATAAATTTAGCGGGAAATATTTTTTTAAAATTGTATATTAGATTTTGTTCATTTTGTCTATTAAAGGAATTTAAAAGGAATTTCAAATTTATGGTTAATTTTATGATAAATTTATGATTTAGAAATGGGTTAAAAGCCGTTAAGGTTTATGGATTTTTTGGATTTGGGGAAAGTGAAAAAAGTGTTTATTGGGAATGTGTTCCGCGTGTGTGTGTTTAATGAGGTGGCTAAGGAGATTAGTTTTGAGTGTTTGGGGAGTTTGGTAATGAGTGGGTATTTGGATCCAAAGGAATGCTGAGGTCGAAGGGGTCGCTGGAGAACCAACGGAGAAACATCGGAGAAGGGAGAAAAGAAGGCCCTTCAAATTGTTCAAATCTCCTTCCAAGGAGTGGGGAAATCAAAGGACGCCGCCTTCACACCTGACCCTCCAAAACTAAAAATTCCAAACTCCTCATTACTCAAAAACCCACCAAGATCCACAGTTCAATCACTTCCATTCAGATTTATGACCATTGGAAATAACCACCCTATTAATTAAACAATTCTTCTTATTAAATAATTAAAATTTCCCGCTTAATTAGAGAAATTTCTCTTTATTTAGACAAATCTAGCCATTTTTAAAAAAATCCCTCAATTTCAAATTTAACCAAATTCAAATCTTCCTGCTTACATTTAAATCTTTCTTATTTTAGCTTAAAGCTACCGAATTTGAAATTTTAAACATCGAGGTGATAATTTATGAATTTATGAATTAATGCCAATGTGACTAATTACTGTGAGTGAAGAGCTGTGGAAATAATGCAAAGAGGAGTTGAACTGTTTTTTAATTGAGGTTCAACTGAATTGGGATTGACTTTAGTAGTTGTAAGTTTGGCTCATTAACTTCTCTCTCATGTCTGGTGAATGTATTTGCTGGGACGCGGGCTGAAATTGCAATGAGGGGAATTTGGAACGGCGAATGTTCTCCTATCATTAGAATGTCACGGGGATGAAATACGATCTCTCTCCAACTTGGATATGCAGAACATACCGGGTTTAATATTCCTTTTATTTCATCATTCAACTACAATAACTGTTTAAACCACTGCCCAGGTCAAGTTATTACACTGGGGATTAAAACTCAACCATTACACATTATTTATCTAACAAGAACATAAAATACAAAATAGGAAATTAATATATGAATACACTATTATATATTTACTATACAATGCTACAATACTATACTAATACAGATACAATTTACAATAATACAGGTACAATGTGATTATATGTAATACATTAGATATATTAGTATATGTAGTATATTGTATGTAATATTATTCCTATGTAATATGAATGTGAATAGAATTTTTGTACGGTCACAAATCAGTTCAATAGGTTTGGTTTTATCATTTATTTTTAATTGGTCAGATTTGTATTTGCTCATTGGCGGAGGTTGGTAATGAAAGGCGTTAAACCTGTTTGGCCCAACATGACACGCCACCCAACACCCAAGGAATATTTAATCAACTGAGATTACATGGAGATCTGAGAAGATCTGAGAAGATCTCCAATACCTCTGTACAAACAGGGAACAAATTGGGAGGTTAATGAATAATATAAAGCCACAATCAACTCCCTTCATTGACACTTGCACGAGAAAATTAATCAATTTTATTAGAACATCTTGTCCAATCAATGTAAAACAACAAACATGAAAAGAGAACTCGATAATGCAAAACCATAAACAATTTTTCATTATTCAAAATTCAAATATTTGCACAATTACAATACTCTACAATACAGGTATGGAATTAATACAATGTATGGTATTAATTAAATGCAATGTATGTATTAACATTTAAATTTTACTACTGTTTTTCAAAAAAGTGTAACTGGTTACCTAGGAACAAAAAATTGATAAAAGGCGGGTAATTTAAATTAATAGTATTTTTTAGTTTTTTGGAGTTTTCAGGAGTTGTTTGAAAAAAGTGATGTTTTGTGATCGTGTCATCATTATAATTCGATTAAGCCTTTGGTTCCTTAATGACTTCCTCTGAGTGTAATTGATTATTCTTCGTCAATTCATCACGTCTTCATTTTGAGCAATTAATTAATCCCGTCACAAAAGTGTCGGGGGAGAATATAACAATACATTTATTCTTCTTCTTCCTTCTCAGCTTTTAAAATATTCATTCGCGAGTCAAACCCTTTACATTATGTTCAAACATATTATATCTATAGGTATGTATATAATATTCTTATTCTTTAATTCATGTTATATATAGTATTGTATTCTACTCATTGTTTCTACTACACTGTATACTTTTTAGTATATCTTATATGGAAACGGATTGGCTTCTTGTATGTAAATATTATTCACACTTTTATTATGATTGTTGTAATGCAAAGAGTACAATAAACATAGTAGGGATTGTTTAGTTTATATATGCATTATATCATATATTTATAATATGCATACACTGTATGATTTGTACGCTGTGTGTATAAGCTAGACATTTATTAAAGTGTAGTTTATATTACTTTATATATTGGATTGATATTATCATGTTTAATGGTTGAAGTGTATGGGATCTATGAGAATGGGGATTTGTGTTTCCTATGAAATTCACTTTGACTTGTCTCATTAATCATTTCTCTTTTCACTCCTTTATTGTCTACCTTGTCCTTTGAGCCATAATAAAGTCACTTAACTCATTATTCCAAAACAACTTCAATTTATTCAAATCCTCCGCCTACTTTTTTACACTTTTACTCAATTTCACTTAATTTGCAATAATCAGACAGAATCTCTAGGTTAATCATTTTATTACATTTACATTAGGAAGGATTTGTTGTTTTTTGGCAACAAGTTCTTCAAATATTAAACTTTAAAAGGACTGGTGAATTTAATGAATAATAATCATTAAATTAATATTGTGAATTTTCGAATTTTGTATATTTAAGTATGTATTTAATGTTGTTAAATTGAGTTTAAGATTTTGATTTTATTGGGCGGAAGATTCAAAATAAAATTAAAAGAAGTTTTCAGTAGCAGTTGTTGTAATTAGAAGTGATCTGTAAGTAATTTATATAATAATTAAATTTCTGAAGGTTTGAACTGACACTGATGTTCCAATTGTAATGGTTTGAACATCAAGTTCAATTTATCAGGGAGGGAATTTCACATTTTTCTAATTTCATTATTCCTCCAGAGCAAATTAAATTTTAACCCCGGGAGCTACAAAGGGAGGTTAATGGGAATTTGGGCTTCAGAAGTTGATAGGGGAATTCTCCGAGGTGGCCGTCGGTTTTTTCTCCCCTTAATTGACCACCAAGAAAAGAAATCCCCATTTCACGCATTACAAGTCCTCTACAGCTCCTTACAAACTCATTAGCCATCAACTCATCAAAATCATCAGACAAAATAACAAAATACTATTTCTAACACAAGAGGACTAAATCCAGTGATACAATATACATATAGTTGCCATGGTAATTTAAATACCAATTTACCAATCGTCGCCATGGAACCATAAAAAACCGATTGCCATAGCAACAAAAACCAGCGCCATAGTAATTAAACTGTAATTAAAATTATTATAGAAGTGTAATTTGAATTACTGTAGAAATTTAACTACATGGTTACCATAGAAATATAATTACTATAGGATTTTGTTTGTATTTATAGAAATATAATTATAGTTACTATAGGAGTTTAATTAGTGTTGCTATAATAATTGATAAAAGTACTATAAAATAATTAAAGTGAAAAAAAAGAGTTTTTTTAAAAAATGGTGCGGTGGGGATTAAAGGGAAACAATTAAATGTTAAATTCCAATCCTTTCCGCATTTCAACTCCTCATGTAAAATAAGTAAAATGGCTGGAGTAATTGTGTAATAACAGTCATTAAAGGTAATGGGCAATTCCTTGGTTATGTAGAGCGGGGTGGAGAGAAATATGACTATTTGTACTTCAACTTAGAAACGCCTTCTTTCAAGCTTTCATTACACCGGTTGGACATGTTCAAAAATTCCTCTACACTTTTTATGAAACATTTCCACATTTTTGCAAAGTAAATACTTTTAATCCTATGCTTAATCCTATACACTATCCTATGCTTTATCCCATACTTAATCCCATACTTAATCCCATACTTAATCCTATACTTAATTCTATAGCGTGCCTTTATGCCAATAGCCAATATGTTTGCGAATTTCCCAATGTCTGTAATTGACACGAGATATGAGCAATTTTGTTAATTATAATGTAACCCGAGCAACATCATTTTATTACCATTTAAACATATATTTAAAAACAATAGTTCTGGGTTTAGTTCCATTGTTGTGATTGGACGATTTAAGCTCTTAGTTTAAGCATTTAAGTTGATTTAAGCTTTTAAACTTTGCGGTGTTAAATGTGAAACTGTTGAAGGTTTAGAGTTTTGGAGTGTGGATTTAAAAAAGGACTCCAATTGAAGGAAGATCGTAAAAGAAGGCGGGGAGGGTTGAAGTTCCTAATTGTTACAACGAGCTCCTAAATGAATTCCAACGTTGGACCTCAATTCTTCTTTTCGCACCTTACAACTTTCCCTCTTTTTCGAAAACTTTTACTTCATTTAACAAATACATTATCAATACCTATAGAATATTCTAGGTATAATATAAAAGTAGCGATATTAAATAAATTTAAATAAAAGTAAGAATTAAGAATATTAAATTAATTTCAATAAAAAATATTAAATAAATGTAAAGGGTAAATGTTATAAAAAAGTAAGTTTATATGTAAATGAGTTTAGTTTTGAGTAAGGTGAATAATTTCATTTTCGGTTAATGTGTCCATTAATTATGAGGGTGAGAACGTCGGGGAGAAACTCATCGTATTAAGGGGATTGATGAATAGGGGTTAATAGCCAGTTGTCGTCTTTGTTGGAAATGAAAAGGTGAGCCGCCGCCGTTGGTTCCTCCTTCACCCTCATTATATGCAAATGGAGGGGAAGATAAAACAAATTGGGTGGAGAGGAACAGGTTCGAACCCCGCCATCCAAAACTACATTAATTATATATTAATAACAAACCAACTCCCACTGGAGAGACAAAAGGATTCCCCGCCACCCATAACAACTATTCAAACATTATACTCATCTATTTACCCATATTATTCTAATAGTCCTCAATTTTTAAATTACCCAACTTCCTACAAAATTCAAAGTTACCCGCCACCCCAAATTAAAAAAATAACCTAATACTAACCCGCAATAACCTAAATTTTGAATTTTCCCTCCATCTGTAATCCCAAACTTCAAATTAATATCAATGTTAAGAATTGAAACGGCTAGATTTTGTATTATTTAAAAAATTAAAAGGCGGGGTTTAGTATTATTTAAAATATTTAAAGGCGAGATTTAGTAATATTTGAAAAAATTAAAAGGTGGGATTTATTTGTATTTGCCATAAATTCAAATTTATTTCCTGTTTATTAGAAAGAATTGGTGATTGTTGTGAGCAAAGTAATTTGCTTACAAATTGTTTAATAGGACATCAAATTTAATAGGGGAATGTTATTGTTCCCATGTAGGAGATCCGTAATTAAGAAACGATTTGGTTCTTTTCCGTGCATTGAATCCAAATGATTCCGAGGAGTTTAAGACTTGAAGAAGATGAAAAAAGGAGGACGTGAATGGGAGGAGAAACGGGAGTGATTGTGTGTCTACTTCAATTTCAACAAAAGTCGCCGGTTTTTAATCCACACGGAACTCCTTTGGAATCAATTGGATTCTCATCAGCTCTCACGGAATCCCCACACAGGGATAAATGAACAAAGGTTTTAATGTGTTGATACACGCCTGCAAACGACATGGAATGAACTTGATGAGAAAAGATAAAAAGAAACTTGTAAATTCCCCTTAAGGACTTTTTCAATTCACCGCCCCCTTAATTTATTCAGACATAATCCGCTTAGGATTTATTTCTATCATTTAAACATTTCCGCCCTTCATTTGATTAATTAAATACCCATTTTACAATATTTAGACAAATGACAATGGTAACAAAATAACAAAAATTTCATTAATCTTAATTAATCTATCTAAAATTAATTATTTTTTAGATTAAGATTACTTTTATAATTGATTTTGTAAGCTAAATATTCAACTAGTTGGTAAATAACCGAGAAATTTAAAATTTTGAATTTGTGTGGAAATTTTTATTTATTTATTATTTATTTATTTATTATTATGGTAAGTTTAATGGAATAAAGATAATGTATGTAAAGCAATTATTGTTGGATTTATAAGGCGTAGCGAAAGATGTTTTATGAGTTTGAGTGCAGGGAGCTTTATAAGGAGTGAAAAATCTTAATTTGTGTACACAAGGCGTATTTCCCAAGTTGAGGTGCGAGGGAGATGGAATTAATTAAACGGGTTCTGGGCCAATTCCCATTCCTCTTTTACACCTCGAATTTCCCCGGGACTTCCTAAAATAGAAATATCTCATTAACTCCAAACACCGCCATCAAATTCAACTCGCACCAAAAACAACAATCTCGAAACGTCATTCTCTCCACTATAAAACCATCTTAAGATTCTCCATGTTAAAAATTCAAAAAACTCCGCCATTTCATTCTGTTTATAATTAAAAAGCCACAATATTTAAAAAATTTATTTATTTATTAATATAAAAGTAATAATATAAAATATAATATACAGAAAATACTATTTAATATCTGTATATAATACAAAAATATAAAATAAAATAATATTTCAATTTGCGGAAAAAATTTAAAATTATTAAAAATTGTCAAGGAAACAAATTTCAATTAGTTTTGAAATGAAATTTAAATGCAATTTCTAAAAGTAAATGTGTGTAAAATAAATTAAATATAATTGCTAAGTAATAAAAAAATTCGATTAAGAGAAGCGGCAATATTATAAATATTTAAATTAAACCTTCAATAAAATCGTTGTAAATTGATGAGAGTGAGGAAGGATGTGAGTAATTGCAGATGAAGAGTTTGGTCTGCGTCTTGAGCTTCATAATTATACACAGGAGCCTTCAACATCATCTTCATAGGAAAAAAGAGGATCATTGGAGTCGGGATTGATAAGGGAACATAATGCACTTAATACATACATGAATCATACCTAGGTATATTAAATATCTTGTGCTCGTACTCACATGTAAATATGTACCATGTACATGTATAATAATATGTACAGATATGTATACAGATGTATAAATGTATATAATACAGACAGTATACTAATATGAATATATTAAATATAATGACTATATAAAATGTATATTTTGTACATGTGGTGATAGTGCCGGTCGCAAGGGGAGGATTTGAACGTGTTTGGTGTAATGGCCGTAGATTGTTGATATGTTGTCGGTGATTGGTGTTAAGTAGACGCTTCAGAAGTTCCCAACTCAAATTATCCGCCTCAATCTCCATTCAATTATTCATTCCATTTGGGATTCGGCGTGTCTCGGCAAATTCTTCATCTTCAACCACCTTTGATCTCCCTTTAGTTAAACCACACTCATCCGATGCTCCCAAAGCCTCACATTATTCATCTACAAAGAATTTAAATCCGCAAATGCCGCCTTGATAGTCCATGTAGTTATACAACCCGCCCTGTATTTACCTATATCTGTTTTCTTATCTCCTTATGTATCAATAGTCTACTATATGTATCTAAAGTCTACTATATGTTTCTATAGTCTATATCTCGCGTATATGTAAAATTATGTGAATTTGGACTATATCTCGCGCCTATGATCCATAAGAAGCCTATAATCTGCCCATAAGACAAATTATTGATACGTTGATAAGTAATCTTGAGCTCATTGGAATGTAATGGGGGTTTTAAATTACGCGTAATTTGAAGGATAAATTGAACTCCTTAAACTGACATTATCAGGAATTGATATCATAATCATTATTTTAATCCCCAGCGGTAAAATTCAAAATTATGTAATTTATGAGATCACAATCCCCACGATCGTTTTGGGTCTCATGTTTTAGAGCGGAAGTTTTTAAATGCCCAAAAAGGAGTAATTAACACAATTATCATTTTTTATTATAAATTGAGTGATTTTCAGTTCACTTTTGACGAGTTGATGAAATTATGAATAAAAAAAACTTTTTGTGATGATTCGGATCTTGTGCCAGGTGGACGATGGACACACGAAGTTCCTATAAATGAATCTACCATATCAATTATATAAATTATATCTTCTATATCAAAATCTTATTAATCTATAGTCACAATATAATGTATCCTATAGAAAAATTATATAGAAGAATATATTGTATATATAGGAATATGATACTTTTGTTATATTTAATATATTTGATTTATAATGACCAATATCGCATGATATAGTAAGTAGAGGAAATTGATACAATTTTTTCTAATGTTATTATATCCCTCGTTGTTGATAAAAAAGTATTGTTTAATCCTTGGCGTAAAGGGTAAAAGTAATAAGTAGTTGAGTTTGCCCGCTGTTGTAGTTTCGGGTTGGGGATGTGAAGGTTAATTTCACTAATTGATCCCAATTAGGGGTTACCTTCCTCCGTCCCTTTCACCCCATGGAGATGAAAAAAGGCCGACGGAAGAAACGAAAAGCCCTCAAGGGATCTCCGACCCTTAAACCATCATTTTCACACCGAAAGGCGACGGAGACTCCACACCCAACAAACACCATCACAAACACCTTGGAACAAAACCCACCATGGAAACTCACAATCCTTACTACCATGCCAACAGAGTGGGAGACAATTAACTTCCATAGCAACAGACCATTACTATGGAAACGGACATTTTAAAATATATATTGACTAATAAAATATATATAGTGTATAAAAATAAATATATAGTATATAATATTAATAAAATATATAGTGTATAATACTAATAAAATATATTTATTTAAAATTTTGTTAGAAATATAATTTAACTATGATAGAAATGAGGATTATATGAGAGGATATAATGTGCGATATAAGAATAGTGGTGGGATTATATGAATTATATTCTTAATATGAGGGATGTTGGGTGTTTGGTATGTAAATGAATGTGTTTTGAGTTGAGTTGCAATTAATCAATGGTTCTCTCTGTCTGTATGGATTTATTCACTTATCCCTCAATCTCCTTCTCCTTACAAGGCGGGATGTTTGACTTTGACTTTCCCGACGCCCCACCTGCGCATCACAAGGGCCGATTAGGACCAACACACACCTGCACACACAGTTAAAAACTTCCTCACAACATTCTTATACTTACAATTAATAGAAAATTCTTTTCCAATTCTTCGCCCATTCCTCATTAATCAATTTTTAATCAAATAATTATTCCATTTTATTACCATAGCTTATCTTATCCATACATTATCCATACATTAGGATACATACTTTTACATAGTTATAGAACTTATATTATAGAAGTAAATAATAATAATAATATATATATAATTTTAATAAAAGATCTAACGTAAATTTTGTTTTATTTTATGTCGAATGTTTAAATAAATTATTTAGCATTCTTTAATTGTTAATGTTTTAAGCTTTTTATCTTAGTTGATTGTTTGTTTAAGTCTATTGTTTGATTGGACAGTTGGATTTGTATTTAAATGAAGGTGGATGATAATTGGGGATTAGCATAAATATTTTGATTTAAATTTCCCTCTTGTGTCTTGTCCAGGGTTCAAATAGTTGATCAAATATTTGCCTAAGTGAGAAGGTGATGTGTTCATTAGAAACCTCCGCCTTCTCACCACTCGCCCAATTAGCGTCCCTCCTTTCAAACATCCACGAGCTCCCCATCATATGCAGATTACTTATCCCTTACAATTAACACGGACATCTCTTTCTAATTGGGGCAAAAAATTACCTTAAATATCCCTATCAATACACAACACTAAAAAACCACAACCTGAGTTTAAAAATTTTCTCCAATATGTTCAGTCAAAAATCATTACATAGAAATTTTAAATATCCCACATTTAATAAAATTCATAAAATACCATGTGAATCACGTGATAAAATGTATTTATTTTTTATGACCCAAATAAGGTCAATTTAGTTTTGAAAGTGTAAGTTTAACTCTGTAAATTTAACTGTGGAAGTAAGTGAATTATATTTTAAATTGTCTGTGGCGGGGATGAAATTAAACATTGGCCAAGGGTAAGATAAAATATTTGACTGGGTGTAGGAAGGAATTACTCTTCTTCTTCTTCCCATCTTCAACTGTCTTCAAGTTCTTGATAAAACGTCATTGGCCCGCTTTGTCTCTCGAGCTTCAATTTCCGGTGGACAATACCCGGCCCATTTTCCCAGCATGGGTTAAAACACACCACTCAAAGAACCATAAGAGTTTCTATACAAGCCCATATGAGTTAAAGTATAATATTGTTAATATACTTAATATTATTACTTTCGTACTTTTGGTTACCATTAGCTACTTATGGTTTCTATGCCAACTTGTGACTTATAGCGTCTTATAACTCTTATAAATATATAGCTCTTTAATGGTCCCATATACTTTAATGTATTTTAATATACTTTCTATACTTTTCTTCAAAGGTGTTGAGAGCGTCACGGCCCAAATCCCCCTAAACCATGACAAATGAATGTTAACCATCATCATCTGTAAGTGTTTCCCTGACGACCCTCCACAATCTCATTTAAAAAACGGTCTCAATACGAAACAATATGGATATATGAATTTATGAATTTAAGAATACAATACATATATGGTTGGTATACTTAAATATTAACTATTGAGTGTATACAAAATCACATATGTAACATATGTACACATATGAGAAAATATTTTTATAAATATCATACAATGGGAGTCAATTACCCACAAGAGAAAATCTTTTGAAAAAGAACCGGGAAAAAAGAATATTTTCTTTAAGTTCACACAATGTCATTCTTAAGAAAATTTAAGATACACATGTGTATAGAATGTTGAACAAATAGAATATTGCCATGGTGATGGGAAATTGATATGCCAGAATTGGCATTATCTAGTTCACTTAACTTGTCACCACTTGAATGGACTTGAATGTGTGTTATTGTAAAGATATCAAACATTTCCCGTGCAAATTTTTTTATGGAGGAAAATATGAAACAATTTTGAATTGAACCGAATCCACATACAACTTGACATGTGGACAAAAGAAAGTTACACATTTTATACACTCATGTTTGCCGTGTGGTTTTTGGCAAAAAGTTACATATCAATTCCGTATATTTTATATATTACAATATATTAGATACAATATTATATTAAATATTTTAACAATAAGAAAGTCATTGTTGTGTAAAAAATCAGTTGGTTGACCCGAGTTTACGTTTAACAACTTTTGAAGGATAATTTGATCTGGGAGGTCTGGAGAACGTGATGAAACTTTTTGTGTTAATAACTTAATTCCATACTATTTTATGCGCAAACACTCACACTATTTAGTCAATTTATTAATTAATGGCCCAAAACTTGAATTTCCTCATTTCCATTTTACAATTCCTTCATTCTTCCCTTCGCCACTTAAAAGTTCTCCAATTCCTTCAACATTGAACAGAGGCGGGGAAAGTTTGAATTTTACAATTACCCTACAAGTCCACAAGGACAATAAAACTTGGTAAAAAACGTTAATAAAATTTTATACAAAGAAAAGTTAATGGACTTTTTGAACTACAAACGTTTTTCAAATACAACTCCCCTAGCAACGTAAATACATATAGCCACCTATACAGGGTAGTTTGTATGTATGTATTTAAATGTTCTCTCCTTTTTAAATTACAGAGAGATTTGATATGATTTGAAATGACACTGGTTGTAATTTTGAGAGCAATTCTGTGCACAGCTTGAGTAAATATTTGATGTCGTCCCCATGGCGATTCCTCCAAAGAGGTCCAATTAAACCGTGATACCTCAAAACACAATGAAATCTTTTCTTACACATCCTCAAACAACTCCGCTCCTTCGCCCATTCAACTTTCAAAAATCCTCACGAGACGTTTCCTGGGAAACCGACCCAAATCCGCATTGGAAAACTTGGATCATCCAAGGCAGGAAATTGATTCTTATAAAAAAACTCTCACAGTGAATAAAAACACTTAATAACTGTCAACTCAAACCCAGAATTTAACTCGATCATTTTCATTTTAACACTACTATATATATATATATATATATATACCATATATGTATATATATATATTTAAACCATACTCATACATTAAATATATACCATATATAAAATATACATAGTTACATAAGTACAACTGCATGCGTATATTTTTAAAAAAATTGAAATATATATCTTATATCTGTTCTTGTTATGGTTATAACATGTGATGGAACATGTAATTATTATGATCCCGCGGGATGTTCAAATATTAATCAAATATATGTTTTGTATTTGGGGTGTATATAAATGTGATTTAATTTGCAATAAATCAGTAATGATTAAATTGAAGAAGTAAATAGTTATGTTTTTAGTTATATAAAAAGGGGTTCCATATGTTCACTGGCCCTATCACTCCTGGAGATGTTTTAAAAGATAAGACGGGAGGAACAAATCTATTATACGAACCACAATTATTCTCCGACACCTTTGGAAAAACGTGTTTCGACCTCCATCGTAAAGTGTGAAACCAGAGGCGAAACATTCACTTGCCCATATCATAAATATACTAATACATTTACACATACCATATATTTTCTTATATTACAACTCTTCACTTTAATATATTTCTTATATTTACAAGTGTATTGTTACCATGGTTACATTTATATGGTTTCTATGGTTATATTTAATATGGTTACTATGGTTATATTTCTATGGTTTCCATGGTTATATTTATATGGTTTCTATGGTTACATTTAATATGGTTTCTATGGTTATTGTAAGTCGCCGGCCCTTGGGGGTATCTTTGGATGGATAATGATCATAGGAGATTTAAATCGGAGCATATGTCATCTCCGAACCTCCCAGTTTATTATGGCCATAAATAATGGAGGAGGCCCTTCACAAACACACCTTCCCTTATATAACACAATTAAATGTAATTTCCCCCGCATCGTCTTCAAATATTGTTTCAGGATTCCATTTGGCCTATTGGTGGAGATGGAGGGTGTTTAAAATGATGGCAGATGCCACGACGCCTCTTGTGCTCACCTTTACACCCAACGAACTTCCAATTAAAACAAACCTTCCATTTATACTCAAACACTCCAACAAAACCCCGAGAACCCAAAACGAGAAAAGTCTAATAAATAAACTAAATTACACCCCTATAGTATCAATATTTACACCTTTGCCAGCTGTTCCTTAAAACTTCATCTCCATTTATTTTATTATTTTCAAAATCTTGACTTTAGCGCCATTTTAAAAATTTTAGTTTAGCAAGGTTTATAAAATTTAGTTAATTGCAAGCAGAGTATTTGAATTTAAAATGTTTAACAGTAAATATTTAAGTACATAAATTTATGTTAATGTTTAGAAAGTAATAAAATTAAAAAATTGTCTAATGAGATTTCTCCCATAAAACTAATATTGGATAAAAGTTTTGGTGATTTTGGAGATTTTGGTCATATTGGCAATATTTAAATATTGCGGTGGATAAATAAGGATTGTTTTTCCTCCTACGCGCGAATGTTTAAAAAAATGTGAATAATTGAAAGGTTGATCGTCCCTTGTTTTGAGTTGATTGTTCGTTTGTTGGAATGTGATAGGAGAAATGAAAGAAGGAGTTTGGTCTAGGAGGTTGGGAATGTTGGGAAGTGTGAATGGGGGCGGACGTTCATTTACATTCAAACTTGTTAAAGGAGTAAACAACGTCTTGGGCCAACGTCGAATTTCTATCTGTCTAAATATTTATTGCCCCTTACCAGTCCTTTACATCTCCGCCTTCTTCCATCAGAATCATGAGACCAAATACACAAACTCCCTTCTTTTTAAATTTTGCCGCTACAGAAACTCATATAATTCATATAAGTATGTAAATATAGAAATTGTATAAAATATATAAAATATGGAAATGTAAAGAAAAATATTTTTTAAAAAGTGTCGGTGTCGCGGGGGAGTTTTTCATCGGTTAACCCCTTGGAGAAGAATGGTTTATAATAATGATAATGATAATGGGTAAGGTGGAAAGGGAGAGCCGGGGACATAAATCAAAATAAAAAAAGTAAACAGGGGAGGAGAAACTCCAAATCCTCCTTTGCATCTCTAATGGGGAGTTGAATGTGGGGAAGGGCCAAGGTGGATGTGGAGGGATCCTTTGAAACTCTGCCGAATGATCCTTCTTGTAATTAACAACAACAGACGGGGAAACAAATAAATTCACCCAAGTTCAAACAACTTCCCTCCCCCCAGTCACTTCCAATCACTTGGAATCTCAAAATCACACGCCGCTTCTTCACACCCTTCATATAAATACAATATACAATACATGCATACATAATACACAAATACATACCATACATTTATGTAAGTAGGTATATTTTAAAATCTATCAAATCTCCCTCTTTAAATCTCCGCCTTTAAATTCTCATTCAAATCTCCCTCTTCAGATTCAAATCTCAAATCTTCCTCATTCATTTTCCACAAAAGAGATTAAAATTTGATAAGAAAATCTTCTCAGGAATTTGATCATATTTATACAAATTATTCTTTACAAATACTAATAATCTTAAGTAGCTATAGCAACCACATAAATATAGCAACAAGATAAATACACATTAAATACATATAGGAACTATCTGTACAGATATCCATATCTACAGATATAATCTGCGCTGGTAATAGTCTCCATAGCAACTGTAAAATTACCATAGTTACTTTATGTACATACTTACATATATTAATACATTCATGTGTATATAATCTACATATTTGTACAATTCTACAGTTATGATGTTAAATAGGAGTTTAATATTGGTTTGGTTGTGTTGGTAATAAAAGTATTTATGATTGGATTTCTTATAACATGAATCTTAATGCGATTAAGTGTGAGTTGAAATAATTTATTATGTACTTATGGATCTCTCAAGGAGTGTCTCTTTAGAAACGGCTGGGCGCGGAGTTTGAATGGTATTTGCAGGTATTGAATAATCGGTAGCTTTGACAAGTGCAGTGAAAAGAAGCCAGAGATGAATGGCCCTTGGATGGTAATAATGAGAATAAAGGGGGCCGACTTGGAGTTGAGCTCAGGTGCTCCACCAACTCCACCCATTAAGATTTGACATCGACGTGTGTTTTGAAATGTGGGCCCTTGCGGCGGCTCCCTTCGCTCCCTTTTTAAAACAAGTCAACGCAATTTAGTAAACCCGTAAATCCTCAAAACTCTTTTAAACCCTCGAGCTCAACCGGCAACACGAACCAAAGCCGTTTAAAAAACTAATTACAAAAACCGGGTTCATCTTTTTTATCAAATTATTACCTATTTGCCGCTCAAATATTTAAAAAACGCCGCTTAGTTCAAATATTTAAAAAAAATGCGGCATATTTAAAAGATTCAAAAAAGCTTATTTACTCCATTTAATTTGTCGAAGTTTTTATCTCTATTACTTGCCTAAAATGTTCTGGAAAATTCAAAAATTTCAAAAGGCGGTTAATTTAATTTTCCAAATTCATTCCTTATGGTGTTATGGTGTTATGGTATTAAATGTATTAAGTAGGATTATTGTTAAAGATGTTTGGGATTAATATTTGAAAAAAAGGGTCGTAATAATGAAAAGAGTGAGTTGTGTGTACTTACATTTCCTTTCACACCTGTGGCTTTTCTGACCTGGGCCGAAGTCCCTTGGGCGCAAATGCCCATTGTTGGTCTCCCATTGGGGCGTCGGATTTGAAATCATTTCATTCCTTCTTCCAAAGAACCGCCGGAGTTGTTGGTCTGGGTGCAATTAAACTAAATTGCTACCCTTATCCACACCTAACAACACATGCTCAGACTTATCCAACCAATGGACTCCTCAATTAAACTACAACAAATAACTCGACCGTGAAATTACGTCAAATAAACCCAAATTGTACCATGGTAAAATTTTTCAATTGTGAGAGCAAATATGTGTATTTAGATATATATTCAGATATTACAATATATTTATGTATACCATATAGTATATATATTACATTACATATAAGTATGTATTTACCAAATATATTTAACTGTTGGTAAAATATATTTATAATAATAACGAGGTTTGAAATTAATTGTTTCTAATTGGCTCTGTTATTATTTTACGCGTATTTTCACAGCCAGTCATTTCCTCCCAGTTCCCAGACTTGAAATTCCTTCAAGTAATTCATAAGGTTCTGTGTAAACTAATAAGTTGAACAAATAGGAAAAATAAGTTTGGGTTTATGAACTTGAACCAATGGTTTTACAATTACACAAACCATTTAAACCATTGGGAGAATCCGGGGAATTTTCCATGCTAATTGATGGACGTGAACTATTATTTATTTGTGTGTGGAAATGCGTAATTGATGATTCGCCATTATTTTCTCACTCTTCGCTTCTTCCCTGTGATTTCGCGATTCCCAGACGTTCAAACGTCTGCGAGTCTACACATCGTTTACTATAATTATAATTAATCATCTTACTTAATTCATACCTTGGTTAACATGGAAACAAAATATTTAACTATATTATTTATATTTTTACAGGTCGTCATGGCAACAGCTCCATATCTAAATATTAGTTGGTATGGGAACAACGGAAATTAAATGGTATTTATAAAATAGCTGTTTACACACGTGTGTAACTTAAGTAAAGATTAATCCAATTAAATAAATTAAATTATTAATTTGAAGTAATCGTCAATTGGTAATTTGTTAATCATGCGAAATTCCTATAAATTCTTATAAATTATAACTTGTAATTTATATGTAATATTTATACCATAAATATATGTATGAATTTGTATATGTTTCGTGTATGAATTGTTGTATGAGTAGTTTATGTAATGATTTGGATTGGTATTTGAAGTACGTGCGCGTAAGTGGGGATCTCTCCTTGTTACGTATTTAGATAATAAATGGGAATTGAGGGACCGCCGTCGTAGCGTGATTGCGAAAAACTCAACGGCTCCACATGCACCTGTTTGGGATCTCCCGATATCTCAAAAGAACAATTACTTCCTAAGGTGAATAATAAGAATAATAACTATCTACTAACTACCAACAAACGAGATGGCAATTATCAAAAAAATCCAATTTAATACAAAACGACTTCTATAACTTTACATTATCCCTATACAATATAATATACCATAAATATGTATGAGAACAATATCTATAAAATACATGTATGTGATATAAAATATATGTTATATCGTGATATGTCAAGTCAATATATTTATAAAGTGAATTTCAAATAAAAAGCTAATTTTGACCAAAGTAGTAAAAACCAAGAAGGTAATTAGTGCAAGAGTGATTATGTTGATTTTATAAGTCTCTGTATATTTAAAATACCTCTGTTGGAACAATCCTGAAATGCACACGTAATTTCTTGTAACAATTTGGTAAATAATTGTAGGGTTGAAAAAGTTATAAAAGTTCATCATGTCATATTAAAAAGAAATGGATGTCAAAATAGTGCCATTAACCACTTCCGATATATTTATCAGACTTATTATAGGAAAAATATGCAAATGAGGAAATCGTGTTTGTAAATGCCGCACCATGTAGTTTCATTTATACAATGTACAAGCGTAATTTATCCTATACTTAATAAAATTTATATGCTATATGAATGGTTCATATAAATATATATGTATTAAACAGAACAGTGTATGTAAAATGTACTGTATATGTAAATCGTAATGTTACAGGTGAATTGTAATGTAATCAGTGAAATGTATCTAAATTGGGAAAGTGGGAACGAGAAAGTTCACTTTAACAAATTGAACCTCTCGAATTTCGTGTGTTTTATGAAAATGATAAACATCGGTTGGAGTTCTCCTTTAATCCCCACACGGCCATTTGAATAATATTATTTATTTCCTCTTGGGATTATTCCATCACTTTCATGCACAGGTGAATTATCAACTTCTAACGACACCGGCCCATGCGACCTCACGAAGTCACCCTTTATAATTCAATTAACATCATATGCTTAATTGCACAGCTGAAATTCCTATCAAAATAATATTCGTGCAATTCTGGTTAAATCTATATGTACTTTATGTTAATTACAATTACATACAATAAATAAGTATTATATTGAGATTAATAAATTGATAATAGAAATAAAATGAAGAATTTGGGAATTAATCTTTTTATGCAATCAGGAATCATGACTTAAATTAATCTGATTGGTTAATTAAATTATTGCTATGGTAACGGATGTATGTACTTATGGCTACATAGTGTTATTAGTTGACAAGCAACAATATTGGATTTTGGTAATAAAAAGGCGGTTTTTATCTAAAGAGCTTTTGTAATGTTTAATATTGATTTACTGTAGTTTGGTTTTTTAACAATCTATTGTAATTGTATTGTAATTGTATAAGTAATTGTATTGAATAAATTGGTTGGATAAAAAGGAATTCTTTGAGTGTCGGCGTATCAAACTCATAATTCAATTGATAAATGAATGGGAGACAGAACGTTAATTCAAACACGCGAAGGAGCAATTTATCAACTACAACTTTAATAACAATTTCAATTTGCTCATCCGCACAAACAACTAAAAAACTCAACTACCTGAAACGTCCAAAGGAATTCTTTACAATTCTATAGACTTTTTTATCCATATGACAATTGGTCTATCATTAACCTTTGAGTTTTTATAGTCTTTTCAGTTATACAATTTTGAATTCCGTGCCATTTTAATTTTTGAATTTAATTATTGCTCCATATTTGAATTTAGCGGGAAATTTTAAAAATTTCACAATTAATGCTTTTAAGCAGCTTTTACCAATAAATAAATTAAATGGTATAATAATGGTAACATTTGGATAATAAAAACTGTAAATAAATATTTCATTGATTCTTTATAAGTTACATTTTACCTTTAAGCTTCACTTCACAACGTTTTACAATTTATTAAAATTCTACAATTAAAAGTTTTAATTTAAAACTTACATGGATTTTGTCCATTTGACACGTTGTTTAAATAACACTTGGTTGGTTTTCAACTCAATTCACTTTGGGAATTCTGCCCAATCAGATTGTTCATCAACTTACATCTAAACTTAACATATTTTTAATGTAATCATTGACAATGAGTTATGTACACAACCTTCGTATAAATAGGAAATTCTAAACTTTACATTGTAAATTGTAAATCGTATAATCATTGAAAGCCTTTTAAATTCAATTGCAAAAGTTCACTTTAAGTCTTTTCTATCAGGAATTTACAAATGTCATTCTAACAATACATAAAGTACATTTAATTAAGTATTAAAACTATTTAAACTGTAGGAATTGTATTTAAACCGTAAGTCAGTAAATAGGATTTTCACATTTAAATAATAAATAAGAGATCACTAACGCAGCTCAATAATAACAAATCGAGATTAAATAAATAACATTATAATTAATTAACTTTTAATTAATCATCAAATATTTAAAGAATCAAATATTTTAATCATTAAATAAGCATTCGATGTAATGATTAATATTTAATTACTTAATAGTAACTAATAGTTGCTGTAGTTAACCGTAGTTAACTTTAGTTAACTGTAACTAACTAAATTAACTGTAGTTAATTGTAGTTAACTTATGTTGATATTAAGTAATTAAATTAAATTAATTATACATTTTTCGTATTAAAAAACAAAGGATTGTTGAGATTTCCCACAGAAACTGGCGGGTTATTTAAAGCGTTCGAATGAGGGAGCAAACTCAATGCCGGATGATGATGTTGGAAATAATGCGGATTGTAAAGGAGCGATTGGGCCGATAAAAACGCAGCAGCATAAAAAGGATACGCAGCCGCTCCGATCCCGCCGTTCCCGCCGCTGCCAGGCAACAAATGCATTTGTTGTTTGGGTCTCAGTGGCGGTGAAGGATTTGGAGAAACCACGCGGGAACCGTCGTTACTTTCAATTTCAAATCTCCCGCCCCGTCCGCTCAATCTTTCCTCATCTGACATTTCCGAATCGACGGAACACGAAGATTCCACGTCTAAATCGATTTCTTCTTCTTCCTTCTTGTTCTTCGAAATGATTGACTCGATGGAAAAATCGGATTTCCGCTTTTCGGAATTGAAACTTCCCTCCCTCACTATTTCATGCCTTTTCTCGCTCTTCTTCTCATCCTTTAGCACTTTGCTCATTCTCAGTTCTTCCTCCTCCATGTCTTTGATGTTCACACTCGGGCGGGGATTTTGAATATACAAAGATGCGGCGGCCGCGACGGCCGCAGCGTCCCGGGCGTAAGGATTGGAAAAAAGACGATCGGAGGGCGAGAGGAAAATTCCCGGAGGACCGAAAGATGAAAAGTGGAGATGTGGAAGTGGTTGGTGGTTGGGGTGGTTGGGGTGGCTTGGATGGTTCGGATGGTGGTGGTGGTGCGGGGGGTGGAAGTGGATCGGCGGGTGGGTGGGGGAGGAAACATGGGGCGAAGTTTGTGGCGGGTTTGATGAACTTTCTACGGGGGAGGGCGAGGATTGGAAAGGGCCGTTGCCGGAGAGAGTTCTTTCCAAAACGTCTTTGTCGATCTTTTGGAGTTTGAATCTTTTTCGTCGACGGAGGAAAGACCCGTTCTCGAACATGTTCAATGCATTGGGGTGGAGGGCCCAATAGGCGCCTTTGCCAGGGCGGTCGGGACGACGAGGAACTTTGACGAAACAGTCGTTGAAGGACAAATTATGGCGGAGGGAATTCTGCCACCGCTGCGTATTTTTCCTGTAGGATCCAATCCCAACTTTAACTAATATTCAACCATTTTTTCTCGCTTAACTAAATAATGCCAATTTTAGCTAAATCATGCCATTAGCGAAATCATGCAATTCTAACTAAATGCCAATCAATCTAAATAATGCCAATTTTAACTAAATCTTGCAATTAGCTAAATAATGTCAATTTAACTAAATAATGTCATTTAACTAAATCTTGCCATTGGCTACTAAATCATGTAATTTTAAATTATTAATGCAAAGTTAAGGTAAACGACCTATAAATGTCAGGTTTAGATGAAAATGGAAGTGGAAGTTTAAAATAAGAGGAAATTTGAATGTTAATAATTATAAGTTTAAGAGTAATAATGCGCAATTAGTGGAAATAAAGCTAATAAAAAGACGTCGGTTTCTTATCTTTGTATCACAATGCAAACCAGATTCTCCGCAATTCACCTTTTTATAGTCTTTTACTAATTGTGTGTATTCTTATGTAATAAATGTTACAAACTTGTAAAAGTATATTAAGGATATTCAGATTGGCTTCCTCGGAGATTTCCATTTTAATGATTTCCGTTTGGAATGGAAGCAGAATAAAAGGATTAAAAAATTTATAGTTCAAATTCAATTTTGAATCTCTGATTAAATATCTTTTTCATTGCGGAATCTCCTGCTGTGATGAAGTTAAACATCTTTCACTAAAATTGAAATTCTTGTCTAAATACAAATCTTTCTTTAAAACATTAAATAACAATGTAACTAACTTAGAGATAAAGAATACTGAATACAATGTTAATATGTTAATAATAAGAAGTTAAGTTCGGTAACTTTAACATTGATATTATTTTTCTTATGCTCAAATTAGATCTTGACTTTGATATAAAATAATGCATCTTACAGTTCTTACAGCTGCAAGTTTCGGTTATAAGAAAAAGTGTTATAAGAAAAAGTTAATTTTACGTGTTAAAAGTTTGACAAGTTTGAAAATGAGAAATAAGGTGAAAAAACGGCGGCTTTGTTGATAAAGGGTTTAAAAATGGAAAAAATTGTTTTTTTCCTTTCCTTCACCGCTTTAACGCTCGTCTCCCCGTTTAACCCTTTTCAAAGGTTCTAAACAAAAGGGTTGATGAATCTCCTACACTAATCATCCCACTTATCAAAATGATGGATATATCACTTTTAGTAAAAAGGGGAAACTAAATCTCCAAATAACCTAACTATAACTATAAAAATAGCTATATGAAATATACTACATGTATCATGTATTATATGAAATCAACCTTCAAAATATCAAAACGGAAATTGATATAAAATATAAAAATGCACTAAAAATTAAATATAAGAAAAATGCAATTCTAAAGCATTTAAAAAGTATATAAAGCTACGGCTGAAGTAAACATGATGCAAATGATGAAATTGATAAGAAATATAATTTACCTGTAATAAGGAAAATGATCCATGATGAATCGGTAAATGTCGGACAACGGGAGCATTTTCTCCGAAGAAGACCAAATGGCCATTGCCGTGAGGGAAATATAAGAATACGGCGGCTTCTGATCTCCGTAACTTTCCCGGGATGGTCGCGGCATTTTCGAATAATTTCAAACAATGTTTTCAAACACAGAATCCTTTCATTTTCCCACAATTCACTTTACACTTACAAACTTGTAAAATTCAACCAATTTCACTTTAAGTTATAGATCGACAAGATCGAGTTAAAGAATCCAAACTTGTTCTTTGAGATTTGGGTTAAAGTTTTGTAATTGAGTTTAAGTTCCGAATGTAAATTCCGAATGTAAGTTTTGAAATTGAGTTTAACTTTAAATTATAAGTTTAACTTTGATTTTAACCGGGATTATTTTAAATAAACCGGGAGTTTGGAAATTATTACTTTAAAGTTAAGTTTAGTTGTTTGTGGTATTGAAGTATGTTTGCAAGTAAGTTCAAATATTTAAGATGTTTCGTTTGGGAGTTGGAGTGTCCGTGGGAGTGTTTGCTTAGCGAGTGCCAATATTGACCGTAGGGAAAGGAAAGTCCCTCTTTTCAAACTCACCAAACTTCACAAGGGGTGAAGGAAGCAAAAGAGGGTGAGGGAAAGCTCCGCCCACTCACTCAAAAATACCCGTCCTCTATTCACCATTGGCCCTTGGTCTCTTCTAGCTCCGCCTTCGAATCCAGAAGGAGGAATCTCCAACGCTCCAAACAAACATGCTCACAAACAACAAACTCACAAATAGAAAGAAACAAAGAAAGTTAAATCCAAACATACTTAAATTAAATATTTAACTTAATACATATTTTCCAAATATTTAAATAATCAAATTATTCTAATCCTATTTATTCTAATTTAATTATAATTATAAAATATAAACTAAACATATTGAAGATTTTATTAATACAATAAGAGTCTATTACAATAGTATTGTGACTATTGTGTATGATGTAATCATGTAATGATGCTGTGGAATGAACAGGATATAGATATAATTCATATAATTGTATAAGACTATAGTTGTTATGTTAAGACGATATTGAAATTTATAGATATTTATGCAAGATAGGGAAATGAAAGTGGATTGATCAAGTGGTTTCTGATAGCAACCGTTTAAGATGGAATTTATAGGATTAAAGATTATAGGTGTTTTTTATAATAATAATAATGAAGTTAAAATATGTTAAATGAAGCGAAATTCCAATTTTGGTTGTCAATCACTTGGGTACTTTAAAAGCAGTTTGGTTCTACTTTTGCATTTCTGATTCACCAATTCGTTTCTTGGGGTTGTTGGGAGAGAATTGGAAATGAGAATTGGAGATTGAGCAAAGTTGAGCAAAGTTGAAGGAGTTTTGGCTTCTTAGGAAATAAAAAAATGAAAATGCGGAGAAGGCAAAGGAAGAAAAACCAGGTGGATTTGTCATTTTGTAATGTCAAAGGAATCAAATGTCGTGGATTGATGAGGAAGGGAAATGAAACGAGTTTGGGGATCAATTTAACTAAACCAATTAATCGCCATCATTCAAATCTCCCTTTAGCATTTTTCATCCACACCGAACTCAAACTCAACTAAATGAATATTCATTTATACAAACTTACAATTTAACTATTTATTTAAAATTGTTTAACATTATGAAAAAATCTAATAAATATCAAAAATGTTGAAAAATGAAAAATAGAGAAAACATTGTTATTATATTGTTTAAACATTCTTTTAAGGGTTTTTATGTACATTTTTGCCATTTTTCTTGTGGTTTTGTTGTGTGATGTAAAAAGGTTTGATTTGGTTGAATAGAGCAATTGTGTGGGAAAGCAATGCACACAAGAGCGAGAGATTTCTCTTGTGGTTTTTCCTCAGAATCCGCCGTGTCAACGAAATTCACATGATTTACGATCCTTAAAAAAGTCTTTTCCACATGAGTTGAAAGGAACTGAAGGAATTTCTAATTCTCTTCCAAAAACCCCTCAACTGAGAACAACAAACGTGTAATTTATTTTACGAGGAAAAAAACCATTCAGACTAAATCACTCCTTTTGTCATCCAAACAACTCAATATTCAACCTGACTTTTATTTTCACAATTTATGTTCAAAGGAGCCAAATTTGGACAAAGAAATCAAATCAATGCAAACCCTTTAAAACCATTAAAACCAATGTAAACTCTTTTCAGTTCTTTTCAACTCTTTAACAATTCGCATGCAATTTTGCAACAAATAGCCAATATTTTAAAAAATTAGTAAAATCGTAAAAATTAACGAAATTTTAAAATGTTTAGCTTAATTAGCGTCATTTAATAAATATCTAAATTTTACAAGATTTAAAATTCAAATCGCGTAAATGGTTAAATGTTTAATTAATAATTGTATTTAATTTCTGTGAAATTGATTGAGTGAGAGATTTTGAAATCTCCCTTTCATTGTTCTTGTAAATGAAGAGCTTAAAGGGACTTTTAGTTAATTAATTCCTTTTAACGCCTCATTGTTTGTCAAAGTCAAATTTCCCCCTGTGGAATGAAGAGCGAGGAAAGAAAGAACAATGGAAATTTCAATATGTGGTTTGTCCTAATGGTTTAAACAAAATATTTGCCAGCCAATCCGCATGACCAATTTATTAAATATTCTCAATCACCCCTCACTTCATCTGATAACCAACGTCTTCATTGTTGTTGCCAAAAAGAATTACAAATCCTCATCGATTCCATAAGCTAATTTCCCTTCACAATTCCAATATATCATTTGATATCATCCATTCACTGACATTTAATTTCCTCGTCCTTATTTCCATCGACAGCTCAATTATTCCATTAACCCACTAAAATATTTAATTATATTCTAATGTACTTCTTATTTTTTAAGTCTCAATCTCAATGACGCAATATTTAAATTGTAGATATCTCAGTATTTAAATTGGAGTTATCGCAGTATTTAAATTGTAGATATCTCAGTATTTAAATTGGAGTTATCGCAGTATTTAAATTGTAGATATCGCAGTATTTAGTATGTAAATATTTAAGATATTGATATGTTAGTCCAAAAGAATAAATCCAAGATAAATGTTTGAAAGGGAAATGTAAAGAAATGTAATATTGGTAATGTAATGTAACGTTTGTTACCATTGGAATAAACCACTCGTATTATTTGTTAATTACCCGTGAGGAATTGTAATATTGAAAGGGATTGAAGTAAAAAAAGTATTTTAATTATTGTGCCATTGTGTGTTTGGTTTCTGGGATTGGAGAATCCCATCAGGGGATCCAAGTCCAACCGAAAGTCTCCTTTGAATCAAAAGCTTGAATTGACACGGGAGCTGAGGGAACTTCAAACAAATTCCCCCCATGGTGAAATCCCAATAAACTCACAATCACAGGAGAAAGAAATCAAAGCCCTTAACACTTCTTATAAACCAACAATTACCAAATGAGATCCAAATCCATAGGGATCCATAGAGACTTAACAAACCCATAAGAGCTCCATAGAGATCATAAGAGATCCATTGGGATCATAAGAGATCCATAGTTTCCATGGAGATCATAAGAGATCCAAAAAGAGACCCAGACCAAATATGTGCATTATTCTAGTGGTGGACTTAAATGATAATGATATAATAATAATGAAAATAATGATCGAACCCTTTTCTTTGTTACACCTTTGGAAAACACAGTGGAATGAAAGGGAGGCTGTCAATTGGAATAATTGGATCTCCGAGGGATTCCACGCTGCTCCTTTTTTTATTAACTTATTAAACCTTATTAATGGGATTATCAAATCCTTTTGTCCGCTGCCTTGCAGAGACATTCTTCAAAACTCATTATTATTTACTGTTAATACTAATTACAAATAATCCATTCTAATTATATCGTTCAAATTAACACGAAATGTTTTTAATACACAATAGGAAATTCCAATAATTATATTTTTTATTTTTTATTATACAATACCTTTTTATTTAGGTGTAAATATTATAAATTATATAAATGTATACCAAGAAGTATAATTATTGTGAATAGTTAAACTACAGATATTTATATTATCTATATTTTTACAATATTAATACAATTATTATTCATGGTAAAATTGCATTTTAGAATATAATTTTTAAATGGATTATATGTATTGTATTGGTTTGCATGCAATCGCGAATACCGAATAAGTTATTTAATTGTAATTGTAATTGTGAATTGTTGTTATTGCATGTTAAACGGAAAAAGAACGAAAAGAATGAGTCATCTGGTTGGTTTAAAATTAAATAATTGTAATTGTAAAAGCGCGGCGTTCCATCTGGTTGTCAAAAATGAGTTTATTTCATGAAATACTTTTACTTTTATTAATAAATTGAAACTTATTGTAGTGTGCTTATTGTTTGTTAACGACTACGGCTGGAATAATGATCATGGTTTCTTTTAACTAGTTGTAGTTGTTAGGAAATACTCAGGGTATAAATTGTAATTATATATTAAATGATATTTTAATATTTAGTCAAAAGATATAGCTCTATTTTCTTCAATTTCAAACTTTAGATATTTATAATTTTATAATATAAAATACAATTATTTATTTAATTCAAAACACAGAAGTGATTTTGCTGAGCGTTTAATAAAGTTTACAATTACACAGTTAGACTTAATGTTTGATTAATATGGAGAGAGTTTTATTCAACCATGTTGTATGTGAACCAGGGAAAGAAAGAAGGGGAGATAAAGGTAAAGATAATATTTATTTATAAAATTTATTTTTCACGTCACAATTTATTTAATAATCTTTCTATTATTTATCTTTAATATCTAATCTCTAATTAACATCTATTTACTTTAATTCTTAATCTCCTTAATATATTAAGGAACATATTATTTTACTATTATATTATTTAGTTATTACTTATTATATTTAATCAATTTAAATCTATTATGATACATAATTCATTGAAATTAATTATGGTTTTCATTCTATTTTTAGATGTTGCGCATATCAGACATTGTCCCGATGCATTTAGTTCCCTTCTTGTTGAAGATCAACAATGTGAAAATGGGATCGCATCGAAGACAAAAATTGTTTGCTCAAATGGAGACATTAACGTCAACAGATCTCTCCTTACTTTTTTCTCTTCCTTATGCAGAGACCATTTTATGAATTTGGTAAGTTTATCGATAATTATTAATAACATTTTTAATAATTAATTTTGTTATTTTAATTACAGTTTACATAATATATTTTAAATAATATTGTATTGTAGGTTTTACATTTGTATTGTTTATTAAATGAAATTATTTTTCAGGATCATACAAAAAAGTCAACCATTCACATGCTTGACTATAACATCGAAGATGTTAAATGTGCAATAAGTTGCCTTTATTCGGGTTTCGCTTGCTTGCCCAAAGAAAGAGGAAATTTTATTCAAGAAATCTTTGAAGTTTTGATAATCGACCAAGAATTCTCATTTACTGAAGCCAGTGAAGATGAATTGACAAGTGTCGCTTCTTTGTCTTGTAAAACGAACAAAACAAATTCATCTGTCAAAAGTCCGATTGTCGTTTCATCTCCAAATGTCTCTGTAATTCCCGTAAATGTCCAACAATCGGAAATTGGAGCAAGTGTCCAATTAAATTTTAACGATGTAAATGAAATTCCCAGTAATTCAAATTTATCGAATTCGCAAAATGTTTTAGAAAATATTAAGAAACCAATTTTTTTGGAGGTATTAAAGTCGCCCGAAATGAAAAAAAGATTAAAAGCAACTTACGAGAAATTCAAAGAAAATTCTGGATCTGAAAGAAATAAATGTCTTTCCGATGAACCAATCATCTCTAAACTCAAAAAATTAAGCGCAAAACTCTATATCCCAGGTATAGTTTAATGATTATGCAATAAAGCTATGGATTTATTTTTTATAACGCTAAAATATTGATAAGAAAAGATAAGAAAATTATAATTATAATGAAATATTATTGAATTGTAAAAAATTGTAAAATTCCAGATAGAACTAATGAGAATATAAATAATTCCACAAATGGCAATTTACAAGAAATTCCAAATTCCAACCTGAGCAATGCAAAGGAACCTGGTAATCAATAAATATTATAAAACTTAATTGTAATTTTAAATTATGGAATTAATAAAATGTGATATTTTTTAGATGAAGAAATTTACACAACAAAAGTTGGATCGAACAGCAAAACAAAATATAAATGTTTCATTTGCAAGAAAACGTTTAAAAACATTATGAGTCTCCGAAGTCATTTAAACTGGCGAAGCACATTTAATAAAATCACATGTGGCTCAAATTTGGAAAGTAAATTTGTTTTAAAAACCCAAGTATGCAAAGTCTGCGACACGTTCTTTCCAGAATTCACTCCTTATGGATTCATCAGGCATGTTCAAAAATGCCTCACTGATTTTAAAAGAAAAGCGAAAGAAGTAAAACTAAAGGGTTGTTGCATTCGACTCAAACCGATACCACAAGACGAAGTCAAATTTTATCGAGCAACGTTAATGAATGGAGTCGGACCGGTCGAAAGATCAGAAAATGAATCAAATAAACCAAATGGCAAATCTACAAAAAATCCAGCAGCTGAAAATTCAACTCAAAATTCGAAAATCGGAAAACCGACACCGAAAAGGTTTAAAAAGTCCTCCAACGTTTCGTTGAATTTATCCCAACCACTTCCAACGTCAAGTGAAAATGTCAGTGAAAATCATTCGATTGAAAAAACCACTGAGGTGAATCAAAAGCAAAGTAAATCAATTCAGCAAGATCAAATCAGGCCGGTTCTACTAGCAAAGAAAAGAGGAAGACCTAAAAAAATTCAACCAACAGAACCAAATCATGAACCAGTTGAGAAAAATCTTCCTGTAAATGAAGACAACAAAGTACCCAAAAATGTTATAAACGCTGAAAAGACTTCTTCACCCAAATTGCCAAAAGTCACTAAAAATTTATTGAAAATAAAAAAGAAGCGCGGGAGGCCAAGGAAAGTTCAACCTTATCAATCATTAACTCTAATCAGAAAAATTAAACAAAAATCCAATGCAAAAAAATCACCAGAAATTCCATCAACTTCCGCTTCCTTCAATTCAACCTTAAAAATTCAAGATTTAGATGTGAATAAAAAACCAAGAGGGAGGCCAAAGGGCATTAAGATCAAGGTCATCAGACCAAATGATTCCCCAAACAAAAAATCACAAAAAATTTCCAAGGACACATTTAAATGTTTAAAAGCTTACTCTAACGCATATGAGCCGAAGTCAGATTTCATGGTGATTCGAAATCCCACTAGTGGAAATTCAGTGACTATTTTATCGCAGGATCAAGATCCCTTAGCCATCTCCGAATCGGAGAGCAGTTTGAAAGAATCACGTGAAACAAATTCAAATCCACGGAAACCTCTTGCCGTAAGAGGAAGGTTGAAATTGAAAGCCATTACAGATGATGCTCTAAATGCTGCTATGGATTTAATGGAAAATCCAATTATCCCTGTTAAAGAGAATTCAAATGTCTCTCTTAATGAAAAATCAAATATTCCGCCAGTTCCGGTTAGTGAAGAAATGGCGGAAAATCCTGAAATCGGACAATTTGAATCTCAAGAATTTGCACAAGAAAATAATGAGGATTATATTATTGAAGAACTTTTGATTAAAAGCGACGAAAGCGAAATTGAAACTGAATTAAAAGAAGAAAATGAAACTGAAAATTCTGAAGAATTCGCAGATTTTATTTCTCCTTTAATTACAAATGTCGAAAGTAGAATTCCAACTGTGGAAGAATCTCTTGATGACGTTTCTTCAGATTCATTTGAAACTCAAATTGTTAATGAAGAATCTTCAGATTTAGTAATCAAAAGCGTTTTGTCTTTAAGCCCCCTTGCTCAAAATGAAGATCCGCTAAACATCAACACTGTGAATGAAACTAACGTGAATGAAACAGCAGGAAATATCCAAAACGCGGGAAATTTAAATTCAGAAATTAATTTGCCAACAACTTCTACAACAAAAAGTTTTATGACAGAAATTATATCAAGTCCGAATGTTGAAAAAGAGCAATCAACAGATATTATAGAAGTTTATGCAAATATCAAAAAACCAGATGTCCAAAATAAAGAGAAATTTTTTTTCGGTAAAACCAAAATCAATAAAGTTGATGCAATGTTAACAACTTTAAGAAAACTCAAACCAATCAATTTAACTCCAAGTGAAATTCCATTTGTTTTGGCTGAGGAACAAAAAAATCTTTTAAGAAAAGTTCGTGACATTGCCCAAACTCGAAAAATTGCTCCTAGTGGTAATTTTTAATTTATTAATTTATTTAAATAATTAAAAGTATAAATAAAAAAAAGTAAGAGCATGTAATCAAAATATGAATTATATAGGCAATCTAATTTTTGTAGTCAGCGCTGAAAAATCTAACCAAATAAATAATGGAAATGAGGTGAAAACATCTCCAAACGAAAAACAACAAATTTCTACCAGAAAAAAAGAAGAAAATTCACTGGAAGGATTTAATCTTATGTCTGCATTGAACAGTTTAAGACCAATCCAAAATTATTTGTCGACCATTCCAGGTAGTTTTAATTTTATTAAATTTTATTGTCGTTTAAGCATTTGCAATTTATATTATTAATTCAATATTTATTTTAATTTTTGTTTATAAATTCTTTATTCTTTTAGTTGACAGCCCAAGTCAAGTTTCCTTGTCAAGTTCATCTGAAAGAACTGATAATATGCCATTTGCAAATTTTAGTAATTCAAATCCTAAATTGTAAGTTTATTTAATTATAATCCTCACTCTGTATATAAGGCTTACCCTTAAGGCTTATTACTTTATTACAAACGTTTTCCTTGAAGTTTACTTTCACAATTAACATGTAAACAAATTGGTCTATTATTTTCATTTTCATTTTCATTATAATTTATAAATGAATTAATAAAACATCATATATGGCAATTAATCACAATTGAAAAAATGTTTTATTATATTTCAGGGTTTCTTTTAAAGAAACAGGATCAGAAGAAGAAAATGGTACATTTCATTGTCAAGAATGCGATCAATATTATAACAGTAAAGACAGTTTAAGACTTCACTTTTGTCCGTGCATTTAAATAATTGTTTCTTATTTAATTATGGTATTACCGTAATTGGCCGAAAGATGTCCCGGGACATCTTTAAATTTTTTAACCTTTACCCCCGGATATCTTTCGGACCCG